>JASCZW010006779.1:0-83103 GCA_034211315.2 Aedes japonicus
TAATTTATAAAAACCATGAGAAGTAATGAACATCGATATTGACAGTAGCTTTCTTCTTAAGGTCTGTATCCGCAATAATCCGGACACCTCAAAACATGAATGATAAATTTCGAATTATATTCCCGTCGTAGTTGTTTATTTCAGATTCATGGGATGTGTTTTAACAATTCGTGAAGACAAAACATAGTTATTCGGTATTTGCATAAAATTTTCGAACTTTGCGCTTAACTCCGTCCATTAGGGTTTGTACAGACTCTTCAGAAATCGTAGAAGCCGTCTTTGTCCAAATTTTCTGGAAGTGTTTGATGTCTTTGATTCCTTGCTTCTTTCCGGAAGCTTCCGCTTCTTCAGGCCCAATATCTCTCGATTGGTCGTAGCTCTGGGCAATTTGGCGGGTTTGATGTTTTGGTACAATGTTCACTTGATTTGCTTGGTACCACTCCATCACAGTTTTAGCATAGTGGCATGATGCCAAATCGAGGCCAGAACAAGGGTTTTCTTTGTGACTTTTGGTGAAGAGTAGCAATCGCTTCTGCAGACACTCTTTCTGATAGATCTCCATGTTGATTGTGCCCGTAGTGACGAATGATTTACTCTTTTTGCCACACGTGCAAATTGCTTGCCACACAAGGTATTTTTTGGGAAATTTCGATGCCTTCTTCGTTCTGAAATGCTCAGCTGTAGCATTTCTGGCCATAGCAGAATAAAAAGCCAGCCCTGAAAGCTGCTTGAAATCCTCCACGGCATAAGTTTCATCGTCCATAACAACGCATGAAATTTTCGTCAAATATTCGCAGTACAAACGTCGAACTCGTGATTTTGCTGCCTAGTTCTATTTGTCGGTACGATTTGGAACTGTTCTTACTTTATTCGACTTAAGTCCCAAACGTTGTTTTGATTTTTGGACATGACGCATGAAATTTAAACATTAATCATAGTCTTTTTCATCATAGACTCACCGTGAAATTACGTGCAATATTTCAAATGTTACAATGATTTGAAGGTGTCCGGATTAATGTGGATACAGATTTTATTAAACCGATGAGCATGGACATCAATAGAAACATAAAAATGCTAGAATGCACGAGATGCATCTGCGAACTCTTATTTTTATGAAATCCCTCAATTGAAAATTTTAATGAATTAGCATAGATTGTTCTTAAGAAACTTCAATTTGCTTGATACAGATATACGTTATAGTAGTGCAATAGGATGTGAGATTCAATAGTAAAAATTGAAAGATACGAAAAAAAGAGTTTGGTTCGAGCATCGGCTGTGAAAGGTTGTGACGATGCTTTATTACGCACTATTTTCCTATCGGCCATGTCGCATCATATTGTTTCGGATATCTTTAATTCGGTGATTTGAGTGACAGTAAGAAAATCAACAAGCGTTCCAAGAAATAACTTATGTTTTCCTTACGGAGACGGAACGGAAACCACCCTCAAACTTTGTGAGTGACTTCAATAGCATCCTCACTGTTGGTATACATTGATGCAAAATCGGTAGTAATATTTAAATATTTTAGTAAACGAAGCGTGAATTAGCTTATCGTTTACCAAAACGAACCCTGTTGCCACCCAATTTTGTTATCTAACATCCCAATGATATCTCGTGGAAATGCGGTGGTGGTCTTGGGTTCCAATAAAACGTCCAAATAAACGTCAACACATTCCTACCCTTTCCTTATTTGACCGGCGTTCGGACGAGGCCAGCGCCGGTATTGCCTTAGTTTGGGATCAGGAGGATTTGCACATTGAGCATGCTGGCATCATCTGTGTAATAACAGCTAACTATCTAACTGTCAACTATGTTTCTTAATCTAGTATTATTGGGGTTTTAAAAGCTATAGCATTGCACAGTGGGCAAAAATGGATCCAAAATCCCATTAATTTAGACGGCGCACGGTAGGAGTCCTGAAAAATAGCTTATCTTATGGGAAAAAATGCGAAAAATCTAATGGTGTTGGTTTCATTCAGGGTTGACCACAGTAAGTGTCCAGTTTTGCCCATTTCTCCCCCAATTTCAGATGCAAACTAGAATTATTATCCAAAAACTAAACTTGGTGCAAGTATATTGAACCCAAATGCACTGTAAATTTGCAGAACCGTATGGAACAAATTTTACTTCAATCGGATGCCAGGAAGTGGTCCAGTTTACCCGATTTGCCCTCACACATGTATATACTCATATACCATGTGGTTCGGCAGATTGGCGCAGCAATATTGCTCTCACTTGCACTGTGATGGTTTCGTTCAGGGTTGAGCTTAGTAAATTGTCCATTTTACCCGATTTTCCCGGATAATTTAATAACCTCGTATACAATGCCGTTTTGAAGATCGGCGCTAGTAATATTGCTCTGACTTGCACTGTAGTTATGTAAAAATGTCCGGAGAATCGCATGATGATGGTTTCGTTCAGGGTGGATCTCAGTATATTGTCCATTTTACCCGATTTACCCTCATACTTGAAAAAACTCGTATAGCATGCGGTTCGTTGAAGGATTGAGCGCTCAGTAAGGTTCATTATTGCACCCTCTCCTACTTGAATAAACTCATACCATGTAGTTCTGAAGATCAGCACTAGTAATTTACTCTCACTTTCACTGTACTCGTGAAAATGTCAGAAAATTGAATGGAGAGGTTTCGTTCAGGGTTGACCTCAGTAAAGGGTCCATTTTACCCGATTTCCTCTCATACTTGAATTAACTAATGTACCATGCACACTTATTATGTAGCACACTTGTTTTAACCCAGTAAAAGAGACTGCTCTGTGACTCAGTCAAGTTACAATGGAGCTGCTGAAACCATTTTCGACGGTTGTTTACTGCTTGGGCTTTTACATACATAGATAGGCTGGGTTCTTGGTTAAAAGGAAAAGATTGTAGTACAATTTTTAGTCGGTACTATTTAAAAATAATATCATGGATGTCCACTTTTTACGCTATTTTGCTACAACTTGTTTTCAAACTCGAGGCAACTTCGCGTAATTTGGCTTTAGCATTTAGGAAAAGGAGCAATCTGACAAACATCCCAAGGAACAGAAAACCGTCATATTTAGTTACAGTAACTTGATTGTGACTTAATTAATTAGCATTGAAGTAATATCAACTGTAGTGCAACAAGTTACCAACGAACTCAACGGCCCCCCCCCCCTTCCGCCTGGCTACGCCTATGGCTGAAAGAGCTTGCTATTTGTCATGAAAGATTCTGAACTCACACAATTTATCCAGAACAAAGTAGTAGATTAACGGATCCCATAAATCATTGACACGCTTGGAACATTAACCAACCTTTAGTCCAATAGAAAAGGTTCATATAAACATCGAAAACACTGGTAAGCTACTGCCACGTGAATGCTTAGTGCCAGGAGCAGAAGGGACCACAGATGCGCTTGAAAAGAAATCCCAAACAACTTATGCCGTAGGAGGGAGATGAAAAGTCCCAAATAGCACGAAACAGAATTATAAATTGAACTTAATTAAGATTGTTATTCTGTTCAAATAAGGTGCTCGGTTACAGTGCCGGAGGGGGTTGTTAAAAAATGTGACGATCGAGATGATGACTGTTGAAGGCAACAATTCGGCAGAGGCAATCATTATTCTGAACATGTTTTTCCCGCAAATCCCGCATACCGAGAGGAATCCGTCAAAATTCTCAAACTTTCAATCTCATTCATAAACATTTTACGCATCGCAACACAATTCCCGCAGCGGAAAACCGCAGACCCACATTCACACTCTGAACAATGACACTGCTCGTCGTCATTTCACTTTGATACTCGCAACGGAAGTGACTGACCTTCGTCGAAAGAATCCACCACACCGGGGCGCGGGGGCAAGAAAAGTTCACTTTTAAAATAATTTTCCACATCGCACTCGGGTCCCCTCGGCAAGCCCATTAATCGGATTACGACGGGTGAGTGAATGTTTCTGAAATTTAGCGGCTATTCTGCCCGGCGACGAGCGCGCATCATTGCTTCCATTATTTGTCCTCTTTAACAGGAAAAACTGAATGTCAGAATCAGCCCAGAGTAGCAGCAGCAGCGAAAGCAACTCCGGAATAAATTATGTTAATGGATCATCAACTTTGCCGGGCCTCGCGCTGAATCGCGCTCCGTATTATATTACCGCGTTTTCACTTTTGTCCCATGCCCACAACCCCAATGGGCTCATATTCATCAAACGGCCATCGCCTTCCTGCGGCGTTTTAGCATTCCCCAATGCGCAAGCGAAAAAACTTTTTCGTCACCACAAATAAAATGCTCACAATTTGCGGAGCTTTCGCCGCGTCTGGCAAGATATCGGAATTTATTTATTCATGTGTGGATTATGGCACTGTGTAAGCCATTACAAATCGGGGACACATATTGATGTTGGACACGGTTCCGAAGATGGAGGAAGCAGCTGGGAAAAGAAATAGAAAATAGTGGCTCAATTGGATCGGAATCAAATGAAGCGTGCTAATCGCTTTACTGGCACTGACTAGTGCCTAGAGCTTAGGGAATGAGCTTTTCGGAAACTTTGCCATGACATGTTGAATCGAGTATGAAACCAGCTCAGATAAGATAAGACTATGTGATTCCAGCATTGTATACAATCGAAAAAGTTCCAGTTTCAGCAGTAACTGATTTTTGTTTGTTTGAGAATCTGACTTTTCTGCTAAGTAGCAAATCCATGAAATATTCTCATTAGGGCAAAACAATCAAACAACCAACTGATTTGCAATAGTGGTGGAAAAAGATAACAGATCAAGTTTTCTTTCAGTGTAGATTTTGAATTATTTCACAGCTCGCTGAAACGTTTCACTAAAATGACCGCTAAAATTCTCCTCTTTATTTCGTGATACAACATGTTTACATTCTTGTAACATTCAGTAAAATGGCGCTGAATCAAGTGGAAGTACGCAAACGCATGTTGCAGCAGAACCCAAAATTATCGGTACGAGATCTTGCCAAGAAACTATGAGTACCGTGTTTTGTGTTTGCAAATTATTTGACCACCGTTTGACTGTGGGTCGAAAGGTTGGAAGTGGAACAAATCGAAAAGAATGCCCCCGACAAATGGATAAGAAGATGGTAGCCATTATTGAGAAAAATCTCAATCTTTATGTGTAAAATTTGCCTCGCAAAGTTGGGAAAATCATACCAACAAAAAGTGAATCAGAGGCAAGGACTGAAGGCGAACAAAGTGAAAAAGGTGGTTAACTCTGATTACAAGCAAAACTTCTTCATGCTAAGGAGCTGTTCACCAATTGTTTGCAAACATTTTCTTATATCATAATGGACGACGAATCAAACGTACTCAAAGACTAAAAAACAGCTATGACTTTTTAGGGAACGTCCGTTGCCAAGCATATCCGGACAAATAAAGTGTCTATATTCCATATGTAGTAGTTTTCCAAAATCTAAAAGTGTCCTTTCTACCGGCACTATCTGCAAAAACGGTTGCTACCGTTTATCAGAAGCCACGAATCTTCATCTCTGTTTTGGCCTGATCTTGTCTCTTTGCAAAATTTGTCCGGTACAACGGTATAAGGTACAAAAGGTCAAATACGTGCCAAAAACAGCCAATCCGCCAAACCGTTCAGAAATTCACCCAATAGTACTGTGCACTATGGTCCGAATGGACGAATTTCGAGACAAAAATTGATAATTCGAAAACCATTAACTTTAGACAGATAATGTCTTCGGGAGATTTGATTTTTAAAATAAGATCTATCTTTTGGTTTGGGTTGTGACTAGGGTGGTCCCATTATGTTCATAATAAAAATTTCAACTTTTTATTCTTATGATTTAGAGGATTTTCTGCTTCCGCAGAATTGTAGATATTTTAGTTTAATGAAACTTCGCTGAAAAAATTTAAATTCTATCTCATCTATGTATCGTTTTATAACAGTTTTTCTAACTTTCCTTAGGGTAGGACTTAAAAAAACAGTTTTTTTGTTGTAACTTTTTTATTTCAATTTGAATTTGAAAACTCTGCAGAGATGAAGTTTAGGGTATAAACTGACGCACATTTTGAAGATACAAAATAGTTGCTAGTTATTGTATTAGAAAAGTTGTAGGGGTTGAAGTGTAAAAAAATATGCATTTTTGCAAGATGTCTTATACCTTTATTTGCAAATATTTGCAAACACAAAGTACGTGAACTGAAAGAACAAACTTCCATCTACAAGATCTATGCAAAACTGTTTGTCCTCTTTTGTCCCCTTTAGGGAAAAAAATCTTTTTAAATTTGGTAGTTTTGCATTTTTTCTGCATAATTTTCGATCAGCAGCATCAAAAATTATCACCAAAGACCGTAACAACTCGAGTTCTTTATGAAAATGTTTATATTTTTATATTAATCCATCTCCGTTAATTTATTAACATTCATATCACAGACAAACAGACATAACACATCGAACATTTTTCCACTACAAATCATGGTCACTAACACACCTGCGCCATCTGTTGAGCACTCTGTGATGAAAGACTAAACTAAACAGATGGCAGTAAGGTGTCAACGTCAAATGAAAATCGGCTATACATACTACCTGTGGCGATATTATCAACTAAGAAACATTTGAATTGAGCGTTTAATGGGTAATCGATGAAGAAACTGCAAGTGTTATGCATGTTTGTTAATATATTTTAATGTTCGTTTGACGTTGACACAATACTGCCATCTGTTCAGCTTTCATCCATCACAGTGTGCTCAACAGATGGCGCAGGTGTGTTAGTGACCATGATTTGTAGTGAAAAATGTTCGATGTGTTATGTTTGTTTGTCTGTGATATGAATGTTAATAAAGTAACGGAGATGGATTAATATAAAAATATAAACATTTTCATAAAGAACTCGAGTTGTTACGGTCTTTGGTGATAATTTTTGATGCTGCTGATCGAAAATAATGCAGCAAAAATGCAAAACCACCAAATTTAAAAAGATTTTTTTCCATAAAGGGGACAAAAAGGGACAAACAATTTTGCATAGATCTTGTAGATGGAAGTTTGTTCTTTCAGTTCACGTACTTGGTGTTTGTAAATATTTGCAAATAAAAGTATAAGACATCTTGCAAAAACGCATATTTTTTTACACTTCAACCCCTACAACTTTTCTAATACAATACCTAGCAACTATTTTGTATCTTCAAAATATGCGTCAGTTTGAACCCTAAAAATCATCTTTGCAAAGTTTTCAAATTCAAATTTAAATAAAAAAGTTGCAGCAAAAAAACTGTTTTTTCAAGTCCCACCCTAAGGAAAACTAGAAAAACTGTTATAAAACGATCCGTAGATGAGATAGAATTTAATTTTTTTCAGCAAAGTTTCATTAAACTAAAATATCTACAATTCTGTGGAAGCAAAAAATCCTCTAAATCATAAGAATAAAAAGTTAAAATTTTAATTATGAACATAATAGGACCACCCCAGTCACAACCCAAACCTAAAGATAGATCTTATTTTAAAAATCAAATCTCCCGAAGACATTATCTGTCTAAAGTTAATGGTTTTCGAATTATCGATTTTTGTCGCGAAATTTGTCCATTCGGACCATAGTGCGGCGGGTGTACCATAGAATGTTCGAGAATTTTACAGTATGAAAGATGAACATCTCAATCAACTGTTTCTTATGTTGTTTGAACTCTATAATTGAGAACTAAATAATCGGTTTTGTTAAATTATGTGTAATTTTTTTTTGATGCTATTATTATGGTGTACGAAATTTCATGAGGACAGGCTTTAGAGACAAGTGTGTTTAAACCTAGCAACTCGTGGATTTGCAGGGTTCGTGGGGATATTTTTTTATTATCGTACAGATTGGTCCGAAAGGTCTCAGATTGAAACATTGTCCACGCGTAGGGTTTATGAAGATATGAAGAAAAAAAACAATACTAAAAAGTCAGGGTTGCCAGTTTTCCGATTTTTCCGAACATCACTTTGAAAATTCATAACTCAAAAACCATTTACCGTATAGCATTTGTTTTGCCAAACTTTAATAAAATTATGTCAAAAGTACGGAAAAAATTTAATTTTGAGTCCAAAAACATTTTTCAAAGTGAGGGAAAACTTCTTGGAAAAACCGGAAAACCCGTTTTCTGCAACGATTGATTGCATTTTTTTATTATAACTACAAAATTATTTGAGCTGGTAGCGATACATAACTAGTTGTACACTTTGGTAAGCCATTTGGTAGTATGTATCACGAAAAGTTTTTACAAATTCAGAAACTTTTGAAGAATATGGATATAATGTCGGTCTATAAGCACCATATTCAAAATATATTAATTTATTTTTCACAGATCTTGTTTCTTAGGTTTGTGTTTAAATTAGCCATTGGAAAATATACAAGCGAAACTTAGACCTTTTTATTGACATTTAGCTGATCCCGGTGCGAGCGCTGCTACGTTTTCAACTAAATGAATGAAAATTTAATAGAACTGGCCCGTTTATAGTAGTTTTTCGGAAAGAGTTTTTTAAGCAGTGATTAAGCAGTGGTTCAAACTTCTATCACACACTTCTTACACGAGAAGTTTGTGTTTTATTTGGATGGGAGCTCCTCTTCCAGAGGGGTGGTGAGATCACAAACCACCATACAATGATTGCCTCCAGAACCCCCCACATGTCAAATTTGTTTCCATTTGCTTGATTAATTCTCGAGTTATGCAGGAATTTGTGATTAAATTGTATGGGAGAACCCACCCCTACACCTTCAAGAGAGGGATGGGGTCTCATACAATCATAAGAACCTTCCTCAGCCCCGTAAACCCCTGTATACTAATTTTCACGCCGATTGGTTCAGTAGTTTCCATGTATATAAGGGTCAGAGAGACAGACAGACAAACAGAAATTCAATTTTAATAATCAGATAGCCAGCCTCCAATGGGGGTTATTACATGCAAAATGTGGTTTCATTTGCTTGAATAGTTCTCGAGTTATGTAAAAATTTGTGTTTCATATGTATTTTTACTTAATTTGTTTTTTATTTCAATTCTTTGTCTTACATACTACTTTACAATTTTAAGAGTTTTAGCCCAATGGGCTCTTCAGTTTTGTTTAACGTTTTATGTGTTTTATGTGTTAAGTGTGTTTTGTGTTTTAATTAATTATTTCAGCTCAGCCCTTGGGGCATTGTTTGTAAAAATTTGATAACCAACCTAATCTACAACTAAAACTACAATTTTAACAGTCCTAGGACTTGGGAACCAGATTCCGGATGACATGGTGATCCTATGTCACGCAGCGTGGTCTGTACCGATTGAAAGACTCACTAAAGCGATCGTCGAGCATTTTTATCTCGGCCAAACGGTGGACCTCTGATGTTCTTGTCCTCGGAGGGGTGTTCAGGATCATCCTGAGGAATTTATTTTGAACACGCTGAAGTTTCAGGTGTTGTGTTTTTGCGCAAATCTCCCAGATTGGCATGCCGTTCTCGATGACTGGAAGTATGATTTGCTTGTAGACAGCAAGCTTGTTTTTCAGGGATAATGTAGACCTTCCGTTGATCAATGGGTACAGTAGCTTCAACAGAACGTTGCACTTTGTGACAGTTTTGTCAACCTGTTCCCTGAAGATAAGCTTGCTGTCTATTGTAACGCCAAGATAGACAGCTGACTTGGCCTATTCCACCATTGTGTTGTTTAGGCTTATTTTACAATCCTCAGGCGGAACAAGTTTGGGAGAGTTGGAGTATGGAAATAGGATGACCTGGGTCTTTGCCGCGTTGATACAGATCTTTCATTCGGTCAAGTATTCAGACAGAACATTCAGGATTCGCTGCAGTTTCGCTGTAAGCGCTTTTGTTACCCTACCATTGTGAACGACTGCGGTATCATCGGCGAACAATGACAGAGATCCATTTTCGGGGAGCAGGGCTATGTCCGTGGTGAATAGATTGAACAGAAGTGGACCTAGTATACTTCCCTGTGGAAAACCGGCGGTGATCTCCTGTTCATCGGAAACTGCACCTTGCAGCGAAACACGCAATGCTCTCTCCGACAGATAATTTTTAATTATCTTCACCAGGAAAATGGGAAGATTGTATCGATGCAGCTTGTACACCTGGCCATCGTGCCATACGTGTGGCATAAATGGAATCCGTTTGGTCTGTAGTTAATTTCAATTCTAAAAAAATTTAAAATAGTGTTGTCTACCTTTTTTTCCTTTTGTAGATTTTTTAGTTTGGCGCATTATTGATATATGAACTTGAATGTTACTAACAAGCCATCAGTCACGCTTCTGAATAAATGAGCCCCGTTGGCTTCTATGCCAGTCAGTTTCTACACTGAAAATTTATTTTCGTAAAGTAGCTTTCACTCGTTTCGTAAACATGGATTTCGTACATAGAACAAATGTCTCGTATATTGTATGAAACATTCATAATGCTTTTTATCTGGTGAAATGCTATCATTACACCTTTTTGTAAGATGCACGAAATGAACTTCGTGATGACCAGCCAATCGCTGTTTCTCTTTATACCGTACTCATGCTTGATGGTGTTTCTGCTGGCATGGGCGATAATAATTTATCTAACCAAAATAAAAATTAAAGTGCTGTCGAGAGCTATAACTTCATGCTCATTAATCAAACATGTTCTCACGAGTCAGCGTGGCCTAGTGAGATCAACCACGGATTTATAATCAGCACTTTCCAAGTATTCAGGTTCGAATCCCATGTCAGAAACATAAAAAAAACGCTGGACAACTCCATGTGGTTGCGCTTTTTTTGTCTATTACATTTTGTGTCGATAAAGTAGATCTGTCAGTCCTTCATGCAACCACCAGAGAGACGTTTCTTTTTAATTTGTGACCAAATATTCGTAGCTCTTTGCATTGTTTCCGTACAATGTACGAATGGTCTTTCTGTGTCAACAAAAGCTTCGTGCTTTTGACAGTTGCGCGTGCAATTAATTACGAATGTATCTTCATAAAAAGATCAAATCAGTCTCGTTGCAGAAAAAAACGAATGGATTAGTGAGTAATACTTTCGATTCTGTAATATAAACTAAAATTAACTTTCAGTGTATAAAAGGACCCGGTGAAATGGCATTCCTCGGATATGATCCTACAGCTCTGAGGTTTAAATTCATATTAGTTGAACATGTATTGTGAAGTTGACATAGGCCCCTATATGGTAAATATACAATACGCGGAAAAATCATAAGCTTTGTGAAAGTGGAAAACTCTAACGAATTTTCCTTAAATTCCACGAGATCCTACTAAATCACCTAAAATGGTAATTTATTCACCAAATTTGGTGCTGCCGAAATTTAGGTTCAGAAATTGAACATCCGTGAAAATTTCCATTCGAGCCAAGAGTACTTTTGACGTAGGACTACGTCATTGTTTTCTATACTGGAATACAATTTAAAAAAATATCTATTGCGACCGTCACGCAATGCGGTCAGGTTGTGAGCATTAATATCTCAGTCGTTTCTCCAAACATTTTTTAAATGTTTGCACCAATCAATCGGAAGTATTTCTACGCGTTCAATAGTTGTTCAATAGTTTTAGATTTTAACATTAAATTATTTAAATAACGCAAATATAAGGTAATGTCTAATAATGTCAATTTTTCTGTCAATTTACCGTTAATTTACCAAATACACAATACTTTCCTAGCACAGACTTCATATTGTGATTATGTATTAACAAAGGAACGTCTTAAGTAAGGAATGTCTCCTAGGCAGCCATGAATGTTATATAAAGGGTACACCTTCGTATTTTGATTCAGTTTTTCGGCAGTCGTGGAGCTTTGCAGTGGCGGTAGAAACTAAAAACTGCTAAAAACAAGACAAGAATCAACCATCCCATGACACCTGCAGATGGCCACCCGCGACGACGAGGAGCTGAAACAAGAAGATCAAGAAGAAAGCCCAAGTTCAATCGCGAACTGTTTCTCCCCCGTCAACGAAATCCGTCCTTTTCAAGACAACCAAATCAGCTTGGTTAACTAAAGAGTTTGTTTGGTTGAAATTGTTTCTTGTGCTGTTTGAAATCTTAATTACCGCGTCCCAGTTGAACATAGCATTCATTAAACGCCGCGCCCTGGAGTAAATGACAAAGAATGTATGTTTTATACATATATTTACTTCAAAAATAAAAAGAAAAGTTAATCGATGTGTAAAATTGAACGCATTTTCGCTTGATGCCCTCCATCAAAGTCTTTACAGTGCAATCCGGTACCAGTTTCTCAGTTTTTTTTCCATTTTCTTAACATGTCCTTCTCGTCTTTGACTGTCTTCTTGCTCTTCCGAAGTTCCTGCTTCATCATTGCCCAGTACTGCTCCACTGGGCGCAGCTCCGGACAGTTTGGCGGATTCATGTCCTTTGGAACAAAATGGACAGAATTGGCCTCATACCACTCCAGGACACTTTTAGAATAGTGGCATGATGCCAAATCTGGCCAAAATAGCGGAGCTTCGTCGTGCTGCTGCAAGAAAGGCAAAAGGCGCTTCTCGAGGCACTCAGATTTGTAGATCTCGCCATCTACTGTGCCCTTTGTCACGAAAGGCTCACTCCTCAGTCCGCAAGAGCAGATGGCCAGCTAAATGAGATATTTCTTAAATTTGTCGTCCACATAGAACTTGCTCTTGCCGGTGAAAAACTCCAACCCCGGAATTTGCTTAAAATCGGCTTTTATATACGTTTCGTCGTCCATCACACAGCAGCCATATTTTGTCAGCATCTTCTCGTAGAGCTTCCGTGCCCGAGTTTTAGCCGTCGATTGTTGCCTTGTATGTATGTAGTTCAGCTCTCTTCTTTGCATTCTGGACGTAGCTCTGCGACATGCCGATCTTTTTAGCCAAATCACGGCTTGAGACGTTGGGATTTGCTTTAATCATCCGCTTCACCTTTCCCTCCGTCTTTTTGTTCTCCGGTCCCGGTTTTCTTCCAGCTCCTTTGCCGTGGTCCAACGTCAACCGCTCCTGGAACCGCTTCAACACTCTGGAGACGATGGAATGGTGAATGTTAAACAATTTTCCCAACTGCCGGTGCGACAGGTCAGGAAATTCCAGGTGTTTGGAAAGAATTTGTTCTCTCGACTCGCGTTGGTTCACCTCCATTTTTGTTGAATCGAAAAACACGACTTCGAGTTTGACCAGCATGTAAACAATACACATCAATGAGAAAGTGTGCAAAATTTGGTTGATTTTTACCCAATGGTAAAAAAGTTATGCCCTGTTGAATGTGTCGCAATAATTTCGTGTTCGCCCTTTATATCAAATAATTGAGCTTGTAGTGCAAACGTTAAGTGTATGGAAATTAGATTGGAACGAACCCATGTTCTGTCACTTTTTAAACAATCAAGCAATTGCACATTGCTGCGTAGTCCTACGTCACCTTTGCACACAACCCCATTAGGCTGTACCTTGTAGATTTTTTTTACATGGAACTGTGATCTTTGTATGAAATTTCTATGTATTTTATATGGTATGAAATTTTAATATGGGTTACAAAATAGACGTGGACCCAAATGACCCTGAAATAACCCTCTGAAAGATCTGAAATAATCATACAAGTGGGCCATTGACAAAAATGGTCAAATAATAGCTCTGTGGGGCTTTCATTTGGGACTATGATCTAAACTGCAATTTGGGTAATAAAATAGACAAGTATTCATTTAACCACATAAAGCTTCTCCGGAAATGATACTCCAAAATGTAATAATCAATATTCGTGGCTAAAAATTCGTACCCAGATCACATCGAAGTTTTTTCTGCAAAACAATTTGTATTAAAAGTATTAAAAATATTTCAAGGGACATTGAACTGGAAAATCTACAAAATAGTTCTAGAAATCATGATTTTTTCCGACGTTTGGTCAGCCTTTTAGGTTAAATACTTCTATGTGCCTAAATTTGTTCAAAGGTGTGAATATGCAACTCTTTTCGTTCTACTTATAGCCATTTTCCCATACACTTGATCCTTACATACCTTACCAATCAGGCTACGGCCGGCGTGCCCTCTGCAGTACACAGAAGTTGTCTCCATTCTATTCGGTACATGGCTGTCACTCGCCAGCCTCGCTGTCTGCGGAGGGTCTGCTGGGCTCAATGTCCATGTTTCGTGGCCGTAGAGAACTACCGGTATAAATAATGTCTTGTAGAAGGAGTCCAAAGTAGGCACGATTGCCAGCCATAATGCGCGTTTTTATTTCTCTGCTGGTGTCGTTATTGGCAGTCACCAATGAGCCCAGATACACGATTTCACCACTGTCGATCTGAACTGGTGCTAGGCTAAACATTTCTTCTCGTGAGCCTCTTCCCTTCATGTATTTTGTTTTCAACGCATTTATCAAAAGCCCAATCCTACAAGCTTCAGCCATAAGTCTGATGTACGTTTCCGCCATCGCACACGAGCACGACAATCCATCACCTTGCCGCAACCCTCTCCGAGATTCGAAGGGATTCGAGAGCGTGCCTGGTACTCGGACGACACACATCACTAGATCCATCGTTGCTTTGATCAACCGCGTCATTTTTTCCAGAAATTCATATTCCATACACTTGATCCAATATCCCTAAATAAACATTAAACTGCAGCTCGTGCAGCAAGAAAATGATGTTATTTTAAACAAAATAAATAGTTTGATTCTGTCCAGATGGAAACGGATGAACATTACCTCCCCAGCACGTGTATCCCATCTCGTACAGAAATCGAAAAGTAGGACAAATTTATCAACTTCAATCAAAGGTGATCCATTGTTCATTCTACGCAGCACCTTTCAAGTACCCAGTTGGGACGCTGAAAAACTCAGCTCTCTTTTCATTGTACGTGTTCTCATCGTCATCAGCGTAATCAGCAGCCCAAATCCCAGGATCATAAAATTGCACACGTTTCCCGTTGACAATGGACCAATTCGACCAACAGCACTAGCAGCAGCAACGGGTAAAGGCAGGTCATCGCGAAACCGTACGTGCGCCGGATACTCCCCACAAATCTTGCGGTAGACGACCTACCCGACAGCACCTGAGTCGGATAAGTCCACCATAAATCTTCACCACTAGGGTAGTAAAAATTCATTTATTAATCATGTTTATTATTACAGGAAGAGTTAATCTCTGTGTGAGTCATCATTTCACCAACGACGACGACGACGACGACGACAGCCGTAGGATGTACTCGCATTATGAAAGGCCACGCGTCCTTTGTTTCGTTACGTGACAGAGGGATGATGTACCTGCACTCTGCTGACCATAAATGGGGGCTCCAGGATGTTAATTATTATTATCATTCTAACTAACGAACGAACGAACGAACGCGGCTCCCATAGCTGCTCTTCCTGCATTCGAGGTTGTTTTATACATTCAACATTTACATAGCTAATGAAGAGAATCGCTTCGGAATGTAAATTTGTGGTTTTGCATAGCTCACATGTCGTAATGACAAGGCCACATCAGGGTGTATAAATTTCACTTAAAGCGAGCCTCAAGCAAAGGAAGTCGATGGATGCCTTCAGATTGTTCAAACATTTGCCTAACGCAAAAAAAAATTCAGTTCGAACTTAGCGCGAAGCATTGCTGTATTCTATACATAGCGATGGCAATCCATCATAAACCGGATAACCTCATCTTAGCGCCACACGGCCCTTTCCCCCAATGAAACGGCATGCTAATGCAATAAGGCGTACATATATTTATCTACTTAGCCTTGTTGAGACATTCCGTCAACCCGCAACCGACGACGCACCGACCTGACCGGCATGTGTTCGCTTGGACGATGCTGCAGGGTTGTAATGCTTATCTGAAGGTTTACTACCCTGTCAGGAAGTAACCGTCACGTGCTTTCCCGAGGGAAAACCACCCACATACGGAAAATGGGGTGATTCATTCACGAATTTTCGCGTTTCCATACAGACGTTCTTGGTAATCGGTGCTCACGTGTTGTTCGTGGGTTGTTGAGGTTGATGGAATCCACAAATGGCTGCTTTGATAGATGAGCTGGGCAGGTAGCTTTGTTTGCAAATGGATCTCCGAAATGACTTAGATTTTGTATGCTCACCATTGACATGTACAGGGAAAGGGTGGTCAACGACTTCAATATATAGTAATTTCTGGTTCAAAAAGCATTATTTTATCAACTTATAGTTGAGCGGTTCCAAGCAACAGCACGAGAAATATCACTTTTTTAAATTTATCATTTTCGATTGAGCTGAAACCTTGCACAGCCATTGCCTATTACTCAAAATGCCATTTTTTATAGCGTTACCTCATATTAAGTCACGGCTAGCTTTCCAGAAGGGCGTATGCAAAATTACAAGTGACGTATTAGAATAATTAAGTTATAAATTAAACCTTATAAATTAATTATTTATAAGCTTATACTGTGAAAACTTTGATTTTATTCTTTGGTGACGTGAGTGCGTGTTTGATGCTTTGTTGCAACCTGCCGTCACTATCGAGTATAGCTCGGTATCTATTTTTATTCTAAAAAGTTGTGTGTTCCCTCGATCTGAATAAGCCGCTTGGTACATAAAGAGTGTTCGATCTGATGTTTGCGGAAAAGTTTTGATGTCATTATATGGAACAGTTTCAGTGAGAAACTGGACAGGCGCCTGCGGAGTTGGGTACTCGTCGACTCGTGAGGTAGTAAGTGCTCTCAAGGACATGGGGCAAAAGAGGTAATTGATACCCATTGTATTTATATATATATAAAATTTATTTTTAATACTTTGGCGTCGACCATCAGTTTACTTGGTTCAATCGGCTGTGTGACACTTCGTTCCGCAATATTTTGTTATCGGGCGCAGCGTCTTGTCTATTATTTCGGTTGCCTATTGTTCGTTGCGCGAGTGATCGAGTGTGCATCAAAAGTCGTGGTTCGCCGGGTAAGATTGGTCGGTGGTAAGTACATAATTAATAGTGATCCATCGGCACCCGTACTGTTGGTGTCAAAATCGGATTTTAAGCAATATTAAAAATCACTTTGTTTTTCCAATGAAGAACCACAGTGAGTGGCCACAATAGCATCCTTACTGTTGATTCAAATCGGTCCAAAACGGCTTCGCAGCATTATTAAACATTTTCTAGTTTCCCAATGAAAACAACGATCGCGCTTTGTGAGTGGCCCCAACAGCATCCCTAGTGTTGCTTTAAACCGGTTAAAATCGGCTTTTCAGAATTATTAAAATATCACTTTGTATTCCCAATTAAAAATCACAATCACACTTTGTGAGTAGCCCCAATAGCATCCTTACTGTTGGTTTAAATCGATTCAAATAGGATAACGGTACTTATTTTCAAATATTTCATTTGACAGCTTATCGTAAACCAAAACGAACCCTACTGCTACCCAATCCTGTTATCCAAAATCTTAGTGATTTCTCGTGGGAATGCAGAGGTGTTCTCGGCTTCCAATAAAGCGAATATCATGTCATCATATTCCTAACCTTTCCTTACTTGACCTGCATTTGAACGGGCCCGGCGCCGGTATTGCCTTCGTTTGAGATCACTAGTTTGTACACATTGAAGATGTATGTTAATTCCAAGCATCATCTGTTGGTTCTCTGTGTTATAACAGCTGATCTGGCAATAACGGAGTAGCAACCTCGGGCGGTCAATCATTCTCATGCTCGTTAACCTATACTGTAAAAATTTTGTTAACCTTTAGTAAATTTTTAAGATAGATAACAGGCATGTTGAAATTTATTCCATCAAAAGCTTAAATTTAACAAAAATGGACATTCTATAACGTATCATTTTTTTAAATAAATTACTCTTTTTTATAATAATAATTTTTCAACCCTCTACATATTTTTAGGAATCGCCTTTTAGTAACCCTTTTTGCAGTATAATTAGTTGAAGCCCTTCTAGAAAGTTAGTCGGGGCATATAATGACTTTTTTTGTGTGTTTTGGATGAAATAAATCGAGATTAGTAATCCCTGCTCTGCGGTTCAGGAAGGGGTATGGACGCGTTCTGCTGAGTTGGTCGCGGCAGATTTCATGAGCAAATAGGCTGCCACATCAACGTCCAAAAGTGCCTGAACCAAATGGACAGCTTGTAATGATCAATTAAAGATGCGATGGGAGATCATTGCCCTGATACTCCCAATTGTAGCACGTTGGAAAATGTTTCTTGTCTTCTATAAATAATCGTGATAAAATTGAGTAAATAAGTGGAAACTCATCGGGAATGATCTCTCATATGTATCCGTCGAACCATTCTGAACGACCTTTGTGAAAATATCACCATGAAAATCTCACATGTGCATAGCATGTACCCAATAACTAATGCTTTCCCTTCTTTCTCCTGTTCTCTTCACTATCCTATGACCGCGAGGAATACCAGATGCAATCGTTCATAAACCATAGACCAACATCGGTCTTTGCCTAAGGTCAGCTCTTCAAAAGCAGAAACACCGAAAGACACAGAGAAATAACTCAAGAATGGTTACCCTAACCAATTTAACTTCCAGCCAAATTTTCTACACAAGGTAATTAATCATATGGCCACTACAAAATACACTTAATATCCATGACAGAATATATAACGAGGAATGGGAGGGACCATCAGGGCACCCAAGTGAAACGATTTGGATAGAGACTATGGGACTGCCTCTATTGGGTTTATTTTGTCAATCGAGGGCTAGATTCTAGTGCTGTTAGTGTGAACTTGCTTTTGGAAGGAAAATCTCTTCCCTATATTCGCAGGTAAGTGTCTCTGTACAAATGTTTTTGGCCTTTCATATAGGAGCTTGATGATCACAAACAACAATAGAATCCTGATCAAATCGTTTTTCAGATTATTCCACTACTATGGCAAGTTACCTTGCTACAATAGATGGTAGTATTTCATCATCATCATCATCATCGTCATCATCACCATCATTCGTTTTAATTAACTTAAGTCGAGTTATAAGAACGAGACAATGAAGAAGTCTGCACATTGTAGATGAAATACGCGTATCTGTCAAGATAAGCAAAGGTAGTTGGAATTAATTGGAAAATACTAATTTCTTCTAATTTCTAGTTACAGGTATTCCACTAAACAGCTCAAACCCTCTAGGATTCATTTTTATTGTAACGTCTGATTCCGACAACGACAGTGCTGTGTAGCAAGTCAAGCAGTAACTTTCGAAAACTGTAGAGAAACAAGACCAAAATTGTAATTATTACATTTAACTTTAATGGTACAATCAGTTGTACTATTCACTGAAAAGTAAAACCACTTATAGCTAACTCGGTTGTTATCATGAAATCAAGCACTACATGTAAGAAGGATATGCACGCTTATTGTAAACACATTTTACAGGCCATTGTATCACTAACTAAAGATTGCTCACACTAAACAAGATCACCAATAGGGGAACTTTCCGCTTACCAACGATGTTTACATTATGTGTTTACGGTATTCACATAATTCCTGAAGATCATTAGTAGGTGGCATGATTTTGTTTTGTTTTTATTTCATCATTATTACATTACACTATTGCATTGCGTTATTACATCTTTGTCATTAGAAGGTGGCAAAATTTTGTTTTTTTTGTTCCAAAAAATGATCGGTTCTCACAGTACATAGGTGGCTCTGGGTTGGTTTCTGGTATTAATAAGTCGAATTCAAGTCGTAACCGGGTTTTGAAAAATAAAACATATTGTGTTAAAGTTTGTAAAACACGAAACTCGAACATTTCAACTTTTTCATGGGGTTGATAAAATAAGTATTGCAAACATTAGGGGTAGCTTTGTAAAAACAAACTTTGATTGAAAATTGGACAAGTTCTTTTTTTATCTTCCTTCAGTTGAAATTCATCATGAATGATGATTTTGAGTTTCGATCTTCAGATGACGAAGTAGTTGAATCAGAACCAGAAGATAATGCAGTCGAAAATTCTTCAAATTCTGATGATGAATCTTTGAGCCCTAACAAAATCGGTCCCGGATGTGGCAAAATATATTGTTGCTCTTTAGTATAATGTTTTAGGATATCAGTATTCTAAACCCTGAATATTAACCCGTTGAACGGTACAAATACTTGGGATTCCAAAATTGTCCTCTTTGGGCCACACCCATAACCGGTTCCAGAATATCCGGATGTGTTCAAATCCTCTGGTTGGTCTATGACATGATGAACACATGAACATTGAATATCAGTATTCGAAATCATGAATTTTGAGCCAACGGTACAAATATAAGAGATTCCAAAATTGTCCTCTTCGGATGCATACCAAACCCAGGCGGGGGAGGCTTCTAATGTTCGCAGAATGGCCAGTTTGAAGAAAAACAGGCCAACATGTCGTTCTAAGAATCCATACCTTTCATACGGGGCAAAGATCAAAAATCGAGTTTTGGGAGCGTGTCAAAATCTTGGGTCATTTTGTATTCTTAATGCACTATGGGTAACTTTTTATGTATCGTCACTTCTAGAGGTCGCTGAAAGCTGTAACTGCCCAAAATATGTTCGTTTCCAAAAGTTAGGAAAAGACAGGAAACTTCAGATCCCTAGTTTATTCCGCTTAGACGATAGAGGTTTTCTGAGAAATTGATTGATCAAAAACGATCGCAATGCACAATGAAGGTTAAACAATGAGTACATTTAAGGATCCCAATTTTTACCAATTTAACCTGTTTGGCCCATACAGCAAAATAAAACAATTAACTCTGACACTAAAGTGATAGATGACAGTAAGAAAGCCAGTTTGTGTGTGTGCCCCCAAATTTTTTCTCCATAATTTTTTGGAGATAACTTTTTAAGAAAATTTTGCATAATTTTCCGAGGATTCTATGAAAAGTTCTCAGACATTCCTTGAGATATTCCTTCTGGCATTTCTTAAGCCATTCTTCAGGAGTTTGTAGGCATTCCTCCAGGGATTCTGTCAGGAGTTTCTTCGGTCATTTCATCGGCAGTTTTTTCAGTACTTTCTTTTGATGGAATCTACGGAAGAATTCCTGAACTTGTGATTCTAAAGGAATCTCCGGAGGTAATTCCTGATTATAATTTTTGGAAAAAAAAAATCTGATTTATTAAAGATGTCTAAGACATTTTATTTTTGCACTATTTCCGTAGTCTCATATATTTTATTTTACATAAAAGAGTTCCGCATCGAGTTTTTGAAGAATATTTTTTTTTTTAAATTGGTCAAGGATGTCTGCAAGAATTCTAACATATAGTTTTCCAGAAATTACTACAATAACTTCTTCAAGTATTTCGCTGAAGAAGTGTTTGTTTCAAAGTCTCTCAAGAGATTGCTCCGTAAATTGCTGCAGAATTTCCTGCAAGGCTGGCATGAAAAGCTGCGGATGAGCTTCATTTTGGCACAAAGTCGAAAAAAATGTTATATTTGTTAATTACGATTATTGATTATGCGAGCATAAACCAGAACAATCGTTTAAATTAAACACTGCTTGAAAGTTGGACCTGTTAAATATCAAATTTAGTCTTAAAAATGTTAGACACTTAATTATTATTTTTGTTAAAATGGGTAAAAACAGACAGAAAATTATCATTCCATGTAGAAACTGTATCTACACAACTGGACTAACAAGTTTTCAATGTTTTCACGATAACCTTGTTTATATATTCCAAAGGAAATTCTCTATGAATTTGCCATTTTACAATTTATACCAGCTATACTCAGGTATTTTTATTTTCCTAAAAACTACTACCTTCCTACGTACCTACTACATACTAGCTGAAGAAGCAGCAGAGTGCCAACATAAGCTACTAAAAAAATGTCGTACCCATCATGCTAGGAAAAGGTCACGAGTTGATAATCTACATGACGTATTTATTCGAGCTATGCACTCATCAGATCCTTTGATAAGTTCAATAAATCTAGGTAATAGAATGCGAAACAAGGTATCACTTTAAAATCCAGATGTTGTAAAATCACTTTTAGTGTTCGACGATCTTGACAGCTCTGAAAATTTAAACACTGAAGACAATGTACTAGACGAATTAATGGATGATGTTGAACAACTGTATGATGATTTTACTCTTGATGAAAATGTAGAAAATGAGTGGAATTGCTCGTAAATTTGATTAAGTTTGAAGAAAAAGTTGATAAATAAAATTTATTATGACAATTTATCAATGAAAATTATGTTTTATTTTGTAGTATATTCATCCTTGCAGTATAAAAAATGGAGACAAAGCAACAACTAAAGATGTTGATATGTGTCCAGTAAAAATAATGATTTATTTGTACGGAAGATTTTTTTTCCAGAAAAGGGGGGGGAGTCAGATAAGTTTGTTTTGGGGTTAGACAAATAATTCTTCACCAAAATACCTGATAAAACAATACTCTTATACCACAATATTTAAAAAAAATGTGGGAGGTGTCCGATCTTGGATAGGAAGGGGGGGGGGGGAGATACTTCCACCTCCACCTCTCCTATTTAATTTTATGCACAGCCACCTTATTCTAGTTTTGATTTGCATTTGAACCGCTCCTAAACAAACGTTCAAGTTTATTGTTCAGGAATACTTAGCTAATGACTGGGTTGAATACTAGTTACACCGTCCGGATGGAATGAAAATACATAAATATTACTTATTTTAGACTAAACTTAAGATGCCGCCACACGGCAGCAATTTCCAGTGTATAGTGAGCTATATGCTAGAAAACTATGTAATAGCTCATAGGAACAACTAAACTATGTAGTGATAGCTTATAGTTATGACTTGCATGCGATAGTTTTATGCTATGATATAGAGGCGTGCCCGTTGTCGTGTGTACAGTCTAGTGATAGTTTCTATGTTATAGTAGTAGGCTATGAACTATTCTATCCGGACGGAATACTTCATAGTTCGTTGGTCCAAGTTTTTTGACAGTCTGTTTGAATTTTTTGCTAGTTTGTGTTTCGCGATATATTTAAAGCAAAAATGGACCAGGAAAAAAATCCGCTTGATGAGGCTGTAAGAGCAGCATCCGGTGTTGAAGGACCCAACTAACCCCGATTGGCTGTTGAAGTGTATACTTCAAAGTGAATGAAACTTTTCTGCATTGCAATTCCTCAAACGAAGAAAATCTAGACCAGAGGGTTTTAATACCCAGCTAAGTACTATATATTTTAGAGATGATAAAGTTGCAAGGCAGATAACGGTTCTACCAGTTCCGATGTTCAACCTTTGATTTTAAACCCTGACTCCATTCACCCATTTTGAAACTTGAAAAACCGAGTGAGTCGATATCAGCACCAGCAGTGCGCAATTTGAAGCGTAAAAAGTTCATATGGTGAGATGGCGCTTCTCTCGAAGTGCGTCAAAATCGTTTCCAAACAACCAAAATATCGGGCGGCTATTCTGGGTAAATCAACCAACTCGTTGCTGGAGACGTTGTGGGCTGAAGACTGCCTTGTATAACAAATGTGCGATGGCATTAAGGAACTTTAATAACAAATTTGAGCAGGCCTATGGAAAGAATTTACTCTTCAGAATGTCTCAAGAGCAGCTGATCGTCCTCGCATAAGATAAGCCAAACAACTTGCCCACCATCGGAGTCGAAACAGGCATCTTAGGAGCCAAAGATCTTTCATCAGATTCCCCAACAGCAATCGGCAAATACCCCACCATCACTGATCCTTTCTTTTGCTCCTATGTTGACATACATAAACCTGTATTCAGCATCCACCAAAGCCCATGCATCATGCACCAAAATGCTGAACTGCTTTTAATATTTTAAATAATAACTGACGCTCTTTGAAGGGGCTTTTATACTAACGTGCTTTCCGTCAAATGCTCCTACACAATTGGAAAATTGCTTTTTTTATTCAAAGTTACGTGAAATTGACAGCCACTGCTATTCTAAACAATATATGAATTTTAAATAAACCTGTCATTTCAAATTTATTTCATTTTCGCTACTCTAAGAACCGGTACATACGAATAATTTAAAACCTCAAAGCAATGAATTGAACAGATTGCCCTGAACTCTTCAGAAGAACTTCCCCGGCCTTCTCTGAAGAACTTCCTCAAAGTTTTCTTAAGGACTTCCCCGAAAGTCTCTGCAAAACATTACTGAAGTTCTCCTAAGAACTTCCCTGAACTTCTGTAAAGAACTTTCCTGAAATTAGTTTCTAAAATTCCTTGGAGAATTTTTCCAAACTTCTTTGAATAATTATCTGAAGTTCTCTGAAGAATTATCTCAAGTTCTTTGACGAAGTTCCCTGAAATTCTCTGCAGAACTTTACCGAAGCTCTCTGCAGAACTTCACCGAAGTTCGTTGAAGAACTTCCCCGAAGTACTATCTCTGAACTTCCATATAGAACTTCCCTGAATATCTGTGAAGAATTTCCCAGAAGTTCCTTTCGCGAAATTGCCCTGTAGTTTCTCTGAAGAACTTACCTGAAATTCATCTGAAGAATTTCCCTGAAATTTACTGAAGAATTATCTGAAATACTCTTAAGAACTGCGCTGAAGTTCTCTGAAGAACTTCCCTGAAATTCTTTTAAAAACTTCCCTAAAATTCCCTGCGGTACATCTCCGAAGTTCTCTGAACTTCTATAAAGAACTTCCCTGAATTTCTGTGAAGAGCTTCCCTGTAGTTCTCTGAAGGACTTCCCTAAAAGTCCTCTGAAGAACTTCCCTGTAGTTCTATGTAGAACTTCCCTGAAATTCCCTGAAATTACTTTCCTGAAATTCTCTGAAGAATTTTTCTGAACTTCTTTGAAGAATTATCTTAATTTCTATAAAGAACTTTTCTGAAGAAATTTCTCAAAAAACTCTGAAGTTCTCTGAAGTTCTCTGAAGAACTACCCTGAAGTTCTCTGAAGAACTTTACTGAATTTCTCTGAAGCACTTCCCTGAACTTCTCGGTAGAACTTTCAATAAGTTCTCTGAAGGATTTCCCCAAAGTTATCTAAAGAACTTCTCTGAACTTCTCTGAAGATTTTCTCTGACATAGTTATCCTGATCCGCATACCCTAGCTCCTTCAGCAGATATGCTTCAATTTCCAAGTCTTCAAGGTGAGCAATCTTCAATTTTGTCCAGACTTTGCGAGTTTTTCGTTTTATCCGCCTTTTCAATATAGCTAACGAATGTGCTCATAACTGCTTCTGAAATTTATTTTTTGTAAGCTCGCAACTAAATACCTGCGACCACAAAGAAAATCAATCGTGTGTTTACCGAATAAAGTTAAGTGATAGCGCTGTGGCAATGATTTCTACTACATAACTTCTTTTACTGCATAGCTCATATATTTGCAAAACCGTTTCTCGAATCTCATAGAACTATGACATAGATATCTATTACGGCTATATTAAAGTGAACTATAGCAAAGATTTCAAGCGCCATGTAGCGGCACTTTTACTAGAATACTATCAAAAAATGCGGAAAAAACCAAAAAAATATTTTCGGCCACCACTTTGTAATAGTTTGTATGGAGCCGCCCCATAGTTGCACTTTTTGAAGGAGTTCAACTAGATAATTAAAGAATATCTGACTTTCTTTGAAAGCTGTGAGGAACAGGTAATTCAAAATGAATTATATGAGCTGAGGACGGCAATCATCTGCAAGGACATCGATGACTTAAAAACTTGTATCAAAAGAGCAAAAAATTAACATCACAACTTAAATCTAAATTTAACAAATTCATGTGCAGACGTCATAACAATGATCTTTTGTAAATTCCGCTCCGATTTTGTTCACCTATCCTTGAACATTAACTAATAAAAACAAACACCTCATGATTCATTATTTTCATTAAGTGTAATGGTCAATTTACCCTGAGAACATGGATCCCTCGTACTCGTTTCATGTAGAGAGAAGATCCGTTTACTGTATACCGATATTTGCACTTTAGCTCTATTGAAAAGACTGTTTTGTATTGGCTAGTTAAAATAAATGTGTTCAACACAAAGTTTGACGCAAAATTTTGCTATGATTTTCTGCAGTTGAACTCAGACAAAAGAGATTTCTTTGGAAAAAGTTGAAGATAGGAACGAAAAATTATGTGGCAACCCTGAGCCCAGGAGCGGTTTGTTATCGTTTTTTTTGCTCTCATTGTAAAACCGCTCCCATTCGCATCAAATTTCTCACAGCACTCACTTAGCCATACACGTACTTTCCATATTATCTTGCTCTTTTTTTTCTCGTACTGACAATGTACTCTCTTACGCTCGCATCATAATTATTACACACAATCATAATGCGCAAGATCGACTTGCTCTCGTTTTTCCGGAATCTTCACACGGCCAGCCGTTTCAACTCAGTTTTGAGTCGTTTTTGACTCACTTTTGTCAGAAGTGGAGTCACTCAAATTTGACAAGTCGACAAATCAAAAACATCGACTCAAATCAGATGGATGTTTTCGATTTGTCGACTTGTCAAATTTGAGTGACTCCACTTTTGACGAAAGTGAGTCAAAAACGACTCAAAACGCTCCCTCACACATTTGATCTTTTTCTTCGTTCTGTCAGTTCGTCTGACACCTCCTTTGTGTTGAATATGGAAATTTCCAGCTTCCTTGAACCGTTTCAAGGTACAAAAAACAAAACGCTTACTCCCTCCGAACTGCTTAAGTATATTGAATAACTGAAACGGTCTAAGCTTTTGCAAATGTCAATTTAAAACTTGCTCCCGTATGGCTTCCATGGAAGCTGATAAAAATAAACAAAATAAACAATTTATGTTCAGCGATAAGCTGTCAACAGAATACACTCAAAACGGGTATAATCAATTCCGCTGTTAAAATTACCCAGCTGAAATAAACCAAGACTGAAAAAAGGTGACACCTATTGTGAGACACACTGTATATGCGGGGTCACCAAATTTGACAGGAACATTTTTTTTCTAAATTTACTGTGCCAATTTTTCCAAGCAAACTGTGAGAAGATCACGCCGCCTAGTCAAGGTTTCAGTAAACTAAAATTGACAGACATCCAACGGCTATCAAATCTCAACGCGCGCAGGTGGTGCCATCAACATACGATCCACCAAAACTAACGGAAACAAGCTATGATTTTAAAATGGTAGTTATAGCTTGAATGTCAGTTCTCTGTGCTGATAAGAAGAAGAAAAAGAGCGTCATCATCCGCTATAATACCAGACCCGGAGAGCGTACACAGATAAAAAGAAACACTAAATTTTCTGCGTTATCTAATGCACATAAAGGGAATGCTTGATTTGGCAGAACATAACGGGATATTTCATGTAAATTTAAGCCAGATAACGCCTGAATCGAGCCTGTTGTATGAAAGATTGCAAACAATATCGTTGTTTACGCTCCTTTGGCTTGGAATTACACGAGGGGAAATTTTACACGCTTGTTAATTAATTATTTTTTCTCTGAGCGCCTCTGTATAAAAACATCTTCTTCTTATTTAGCATTTCAAGCTTGTTGCTTTTACAGTTTGCTTTTTGTTTGCTCTTAACTCAGTGTTCTAAATGCACTTTCACAGTTATTAATTGAGAGCCTTCGATGCCAGTTTGCATTAGTATGATTGTGTGGCAAGTACAATCATACCCTATATGCCCAGGGAGTCGAGAAATTGTCCTTAACGAAGAATTCCTAGACCAGACCGGGAATCGAACCCAGCTACCTCAAGCATGGTGTTGCTTTGTAGCTGAGCCTTCACCGATTGTGCAAAGAGAACCAAACCTGAATGAAAGCATGCAAGGTCCCATACGTGGTGTAATGCCGACAAAGAATCCTGGCCCAATTGATATACTACTCACCGACACACGATCACCGTTGCATTTTTTCACGTTAATAAGATAAACTGAAAACGTGAAATTTATGGAAGAAAATTACAGTGAAAGAAGAAACACGTCTACTCGTAGCCAGAGCCTGCTTTGATTTCTGTACTAGAAATGCATTCTAACTCACCCGTCATAAGTTATTACTCATCACTTTTAAGTCTTAAAAATTGATCCGATGAAACGTACCTGAAAATAAAACAAAACTAGATTATAATAAATGCTCACAGAGTCAGATCTGAATGTTAGTAAATACAAAAAAAAAGGAAAATGAAGAAACAATGCATATTTTAGTTCAAAGTACTATTTATTCAAGCTTCAAGAGTACCTCGGTGTACCACCGAAAACTTCCTGCTCTATCTCCAAATGGTTTTCTCCGCGCAGAAACTTAAAGAATCCCCCCTCTCCAAAGCTCGTCCCCCACGAGTTGGCACACAACCAATACTTGACGCCATTCTCCTCCCCCCAACCAATCAGCTTAACAATATGTGATCCACGACGTCTCCCAAAGGAATACTGATACACACCATGTCTGTAGCTAACGAAATCACTATAAATGACGAACCTGGTCGAAAGTGGACCACGCAGAAACAAATTCAACTTAATACTTTCCTCATTCGCTATCACCCGATACGCGCGACTGCCGTAGCGCTTATCATCAACGTAGCTTGTCGTATAACCATCCCTACACTGGTTCACGCATGCCAGCTCCTCAAGTTCCGGCTCTCCAGCTCTACACTGTCCAACCTCGTACGGCCTGCAACCTTGCTCGCTGTTGTATTCTCCACCACTCACGAAACCATGCTGCCGCCAGTGCAACCAAACTAGATGCGGATATCCGGCGGTACAATTACCACAGGTCCTACAGCAGCTCGTCACGTCCTGCGTGCTAAACGTGAACTGCTGCGTTCCGTTGGATTGGATGCACCATCGATCAGTCATTGCCGCTGCAACAGCCGCGGCATAGCATGACCCACAGCAGCCTTGATCGCGGATCTCAGTCAACGAAGGGCACTCGGGCCAATGATCCCGCGCGTCGAAACTTTCCGGAAGCTCCACGGTGGTGTCGTTTCTTAGAAGTGCCGAGAGCAATTCATCGTCTGTGTCCAGCAGTGCCAGATCGGCGGCGCTGGGCTCAGCCTCGTTAGTCATGAAGACGGGTTCCGGTATGAGGTTTCTTCCAGCCACCCAAGTGTTGGCTCGAGCGTTGATGGCGGCGATGAGCTCATCGCCAATCAGGTTGTCTTCGTTGAAGTCCTGAGACGCTGAAGTTATGGCAACGAGGAAGATGGCCAAACCGATTAGACGGCAGCTAATCATTTCGCGGGATAATGTTCGATCGAAAGCGGAAATCAGACTGACCATCAAATCCATGCTTGGTCTGTATTTATGAAGTGATAGAAAATATGTGTTTTTGAGCATTGACACGTGTATTCCTCGAGAGCTAGGCACTCATAGATATCAGTTTCTTCGTTGATTGTTTGACCGAGGGGCGTTTGCATCATCGTGGAGTGCTGATAATTAACAACAACCCAAGCACCTGATTCACCGAAACTGCAGTGCAACTCTAACTCATTCCACAGTGCCGAGAGTCGCGCGTAGATGATAATGACTTTCCCGCAGTAAGTTTTCCGAACTCGGCAGGCATGACGCCCATGCTGCCCTCTGTTCCAAATATATCCAGGGCCCCCAGGAATATGATTTCAATTAAAGTCTATTCACCGGCACGAACCATGATCACGCAACCCACCGAAACCGGTGTGGATATGCTTCGTGCCTGGAGCAGAAATATGAAAACTCGCCAAACTAATGGCCCTTTGGAGCCTAAGTTTTCCCAGTCGTCACTCTCCGAAGCGAACCACCGAAAACTGACAAGATGTGGCCAAAGGCAGCGCAGTTCATGCACAAACTGCCAGGGGTCGAACTAAAAGCGAGCGAGTTCTTGAACTGCTGCACTGCAGTGAAATGTGGTTCCCATAGTATGTGGGGGGGGGGGGATTTCTGAGTGACGCGATGTTTTCGTGCAGCAAACCACGGCCAACCACCAACCAACGACGTCTATTAGGGTGAAAATTCGAAACCCTAATTCATACTCCAATTGCTCCATGCATGACGACGGAGTAGGTCGACCTTTTCCCATTGCCATCCGTTGCAAAGTCGCGGGTAGAAGTAGGCGAGGGAACGGAAAGTTGTTTGAATTTGAATGGCGGCCGTTTTTGTTTGCTTTTCAATGCCCCAAGAAGGCTGTAATTTGACGGATGATATGATAATTTACGTCGGGACCTGTGAACTATGGAAAAGAAGTTTGCAAGCGGGATATTCGAAAGTAGCTGGTAGCAATGTTCCCTAATTGAAAGCCGAAAAGCGCAAACGACTGGCTTTGCAGCCAATCAACTAGATCGATTCCCAATAACCTCAAAGCAAATAGCTGCGAATCACACACCCACTTTTCGCCGAGATTGTTATTATTTAATCTTTTACTTTCACGAACAGATCGAAATCATTTCGCCCGGAAGCCATCGAAAACTGTGCATCAAAACTCAGTTAAAAAAAAAAGTTCGGTACGTACCGCTTTGATCCATCAATTTGCTCCGGTAAATCATACAACAACAGAAGCAAGGCTCTCGATTTTTTCACCGGAATTTATCGAGAGAAAAAAAATACAACCGACGGGCAGCGACGGCAAAAACGGATCCATTTTTTCCCATGCTCTTATTTTGTCGTTTGGCATCGATTTCACCACAGTGTTGGGAGGCGTCAAATCCGAGATTCTTACGAATCCCGTTTCGGGGGGTTTTGTGCTTTGTTACGTTTCCGTCTTCCGCTGGTGGAAGTTGGTTCACATACAGGTCCACATACAGTCAGGAAAAAACTCGAAGGATCAAATCCCATCGCTAGTCAGCATTGTTGAATATTGCATCGAACACAATTTCTGAATCAACATGTTTATTTAATTTCAGATTTCCGGGTCTAAGCTTTGATTCCTCGAACTGGGTGGATGTGCGTTGCCGGTGGATGGAACGGAATCTCCAAATTTGAATAAGATAATGTGTCTATTTGGATTTCGGTGTCGTGTATTGTATGAAGGCACAAAGTTAAAGGCGATGTGACGAGAGACTTATGAATTTCGGGTTTGATGGAAACTGCCAGTATATTATTGCATTGAAAACTGAACTCCACAAGTGCGGCATCACGTAAGGAGTGTATCGAAAAGTAGTTATAAACATTCGATGCGTTATTACGCATAAACTACTGTATATATTTTTAGCGTGTAAGCGCCATTTGCTTTGTTTACATGTCAAAAATGATTATTCGGTTCATTCATTTCCGTTGATAAAGTTGTATTCAAAATGTCGCGAATTGAATTTGAGACTAAAAAGAAAAATTCTGCACAACTTGGTGCACCGAAAAGGGTGTTACTTACAACCAGATTGCGAAAAGAGTAAATGTTCACCCGGCAAGTGTAAAACGCATCATCGAAAAGTTTGGTAAGGAGTGCTCCCTCAAGGATTTACCAAGAAGTGGCCGGAAACCCGGCGCCAGCAACCCCGATTTGGACCAAAAGTTGTGGATTATATTCAACGGAACAAATCTGCCTCTACTCGCGATCTAGCCAAGAAGTTCAGGACCAGCATCGGAATGATTCAACGAATCAAGCGCAGGAATGACTTGAAGACGTACAAAAAGCAGAAAGTGCCCAAACAAACTCTGAACAAAAGTCTCGTGCCAAAACCAGGGCTCGAAAGCTGTACAGCTGCATTTTGGACAATGTCGACCAGTGCATTTTGATGGATGACGAAACATACGTTAAAGAAGATTCAAGAACGCTACCGGGGCCGCAGTTTTATACTAAATCTGTTGGGGAACGTGTGCCAACCGCAGATACGACTGTTGCGATGGAGAAATTCGGTCAGAAGGTGCTCATTTGGCAAGCTATTTGCACATGTGGCTTGCGTTCTTCAATTTTCTATACAAAAGGAACTATAAATGCTGAGATTTATCAAAAGGAATGTTTGAAGAACAGGTTGCTACCATTGTATAGAAAGCACCAGTCCTCCTCTCTTCTGGCCAGATTTGGCATCGGCACATTACGCCAAATCCACTCTACAGTGGCTGACGGAGAATAACATCAAGTTCGTAGAAAAAGACATCAACCCACCAAACTGTCCCCAGTTGCGACCGATCGAACGCTATTGGGCAATAGTCAAGCGTATATTTAAGAAGGATGGTACAGTGTCCCAAAACATGACCGATTTTAAGAAAAATTGGGCAGCGGCATCCAGGAAGTGCACAAAGGTCACTGTGCAGAATTTGATGGCAGGTGTCAAATCAAAGGTACGGGCATTCTACAGAAATGAAAATGATGACTAGTTTTTCCGTTTGGATCTTTTGTAAACATGTTAAGCTATAATAAACTGAAATAGTATGTTAATTTTAACCATGTTTTCATGCCTATTTTATTATTTGGAAGTTTATAACTACTTTTCGATACACTCCTTATGAAAATGCTGAAATGCGTTTTAACAGAAATCAAAACTAATCTTTTTCTCAGCATTTATTTTCCTTTACACTTTTGGAAACATAGATTTTAATTTCACCATTACGCCCAAACATTCGTAACTTTGACTTGACTCCTGCCATCAAGATTTGGACAAGCTTTTCTCCTTTGGTTTTGTAAGCTTCTGCCCATTTCTGCTTGAAGCTTTGAACAGATTTTGACTCTTCCCCCATTTCCCAACAATCGGCTCGTTCAATCAGACAGTTAGATTTGGAAAGTTTGGAGGAATAATGTCAAGCCCTTTATCATCTCCGCAAGATTTCTTCTGGCCCTTGGATGACCTCAGTACACATCTCACTCTCACTCTCTCTGTTCTTCTTATTCTTCTTCTCCCTGGTTGAGGTCAGCATCTAGGACAGGACCTGCCAGCTTTTAGTGCAAAAACAAGACCATTAACCTGTCAAAAAATACCGTTTTTTATTGATCGCTATGACAACCACCTCTACCGCCTCCGTCGAGTTATGTTACAAGCAGGCAGTTTGTTGTTGGTTTGGTGGTGTTGCTAGTAGTAACTGATATTTCACTTTTTTCGTTTGTGACAACTAGAACAAAAGTTCACTTTTGCAGTGGTTTATTTTAAATCAGTTCGAAATGAAGTGTAAAGTGATAAATTGTGGTCGCAGTGACGTGTCACATCCGGGTCTCCATTTTCATCGGTTCCCGAGAGATCCAATCGTTCGCCGAAAGTGGGTGAAGGCCTGCATTGGGAACGCCCGTGAGGAAGACATTCTCTTGCTCAAGATTTCTCCCCACAGCAGAATTTGCAGCGCATCAATGAAATTCAATGAAACCTTATCAATTAACGTTTAGTTTGATGCAGGTTCATTTCCCGAACGACAATGAATGACGACAAAAAAAAATGTTTTTAATTACTTTATTTTCAATGGGATTACTGTGTAAACATACCTGGCAACACTGGAGCGACCCCCGTATCATAGCAATCATAAATTTATAAGAGGTCATCTCTCTCTGAGCTGGCAGGTCCTGTCCTAGGTCAGCATCTACCAATCACTTTTAATGGGCTGGTAGCTCAAACCATATGCCCAGCAGTTCATTTATCGTATGACAGTCCACTCCCGTCACTGAAGCCGCGCAGTCGTGTTTCAAGTTGAAGTTTTTTTTTCTGATCAAATGTTTAGTTTATAGAGTTTTACGAATTGCACTACTTCTTTCAACAAGATAACATCCATTTGTTTTGAAAGATCCGTCAAGTATGAAAACATACTATCAAAGCTAAAGCATGCGTTCAAGTGATTGAACCAATGTAGAATAAGGTGCTTTGCCGTCTCTGGTTCCTAGCATAGATAGCAGCATTCATCTTCTTCAATCTTCATCCTGTGAAACTAATATTTCGAGTAATCGTGTCCGGCCATAGTTCCGGTAAATATTCGGACTTTTAAATGGTTCAGCGATAACCATGGAACCATGGTTTTTCTCTGAAGGAGTATTGGATCGCAAAAGACGTTTTGCCGTTTTTTCCGTGAGTATTCTTAGTACCAGTCGTTGCTTTTTCTCTCATAGAAATCGCATTCAATTGTAGGTAAGCATCATCCAATAAGATTTTGTAGTCTAGTTCCTGTTCTCGTTCTAGACCTTTTTTAGCGATTGTGTACGCTATCTGATTCCTCTCTAGCCCTCCATGACTGGGAACCAATTATACGGTGATTCCAAACCGTGATCATCTCTATAGAATATAATCTTTCAGTACGCTTCGGTATTGTCAGCTCTTAAACCGAATTAATGCTTCACATGACGATTTTGAATCCCTGTAGATGACTGGATTCCATATTTCCATTTGTTCGAGGGTTTCATTTGCTTTATTAATTGCCAGTAATTCTGCGGTCATGATCGAGGTTGAATTTTCAAGTTTCTACGCTATTTTAATTTTGGAAAATTCTGTGCATATTCCGATCGTCCTGAAGACTATTTCAATGCACTTAATTTTTCGTGAGATTTACGTCTTCCAACTCAACATTATCTAATGAATTAAATACTCTCACTATTGGTTATATAGGGTATAAAGTATTGTAGGGTAACGGAATGTAATGTTCGCGTAGGCCCTTCATTCGGCCTATGTTCTAAATATGTCATTAATCCAGCGATAATCAACAAAATTACGCTGCTATCAGGATGAACGAATAATTTCGAAGCATATGAGCCATTATCAATCAATTTATAGTTTTTCACTTCCAAGTTATTTTCGGTTTCCTTAACTTTTTAGACGTCATGACTTCTCTTGTTAAGCTGAACAGATTATCTCTACGATCTTCGAATGTTCTAAATTTGGCTAAATTAAATCGATTAAAGCCGACGTCGGTGGTGTAGTGGTAAGCGTGACTGCTACTGGCACCCCAGTGGGTCTGGGTTCAATCCCAGTCGACGTCGGTGGTTTTTCTGAGGCGAAAAAATCTTGGTCACGTCTTCCTTCGAAAGGGAAGTAAAGCCGTTGGTCCCGGTTCATAGTCATGAGTCCGTTTGGTAGGGTCCAGTTGGTGGAGTCGTCTCCCTGGCGTCGGTGATTGTCACCATGTGAGGAAATAGGCCGACGGTAAAAAAAAAATCGATTAACCGAGTAATACAGCCTAGATGTACAGATTATAGTCACACGTAAAGTACTAACTCTTTACAAAGATAAAATATTATAACAATGATTTAACAATACAAACGCAAACCCAATATTAGGGACTTATTTTTGTCTATGTTCTCAACTTTGGCCTGTTGTATTAATAACGTAATAAAAATGTTGTTATTGGTAAAAGTTTAATGGATATATATGTGTTTGAAGTTGTATATTTTTCAAATAGTACATCGGAACATAAACCAATGCAACACAGACGGTATAGAGTGAATTATAATGTTTTAATGATCGAATGGCCAAAAGATTACATGTGAAAAAAATGTAAGTGTTTCAAAGTAGTTTTATCAGTTTTGTGAAAAATTGTGTTGAGAACAGTGAATACTGTCTTAAAGCAGAAAATCAGAAGCAAAAATTCGTATGAAGACTGCATTTAATAATAAATCTATCGCATGAGACGAAGTTGCATCCATGAATAGACCCAATTTGGTGCTTATGGACCGACATTACATCCATACCTCTCGAAAATTTCTGACGTTATAAAATAAGTTGTGTAACTTTTTGTGAAACATTCTACCAAAAGTATTATTAAACGTATCTATGCAAGTGTATAGCAGCTCAAGTAATGTATGTGTTATAATGAAAAATGAAATCGATCGCTTCATATTAGGCTGAGTCAAGGGACACATACCCTATATATAAATGTTTCGAATAAAGCGTTTTTCATTAAAAGTCAAGTTATCCAAAGTCAGTCGTTTTTAAATGCTTAGCTCAACTGTTCATATATTACATTTCGATAAGCGGTGTGTTTTGCTATCTTTCTTCCTACTATATAATCACTTCTAATTTTCTATGGCATTTGAGCGGGAATTCCTAATAATGTATTATTCAGCGTGGTCTTGCAGCATCCTGTTGCTCTTCACAGAGCTTGGTTTAGCGATCGTTGTATTTTTTATTTGTGAGTTGTAGCACAGGTGTAACATACTGATGAGCAGTATTCAGCAAGGCTTCTAACTAACGCTTGGTATACTAACAGCGTACTCTGTGGATGGCCACCAGTTCTGATTTTGCTGTTGATCTTTATCATATTAATTCTTTCCACTATCTTTTGACAAATCTCTCAAATTTGTAATCCGAATGATAACGAACGATCAATATGCACACCTAGATATTTGTGTGACCACGCCGCTTCAATTTGTACTTCTCTTATTTTCTTATCATACAATCAATCAATGTTTTCGTATCATATAATATATTTGTAATTTTTTCCAGCACTGCAGTATTTACTAACTTGGTTATCGTCGGTACCAAAGAGATCGGCCTCTTTCCTTCAATCGTATTTTGATTGCTTTAGGTATCGCAACTACTTTTATGTCTTTCAAATGATCTCGAAGATGTCCTGGAGCTTGTTTGTGGATCTATGCTCCTAGCCAATTGCTCGATCGCCTAAAAATACTACTGATGCATTTATATATGCTATGTAGTTTTCCACGGTTCTATTCCCGTTATTTTTTTCTATCTGTGTTTTTTGTTCTTTCCGCGTGTTCTCGGTTTCATTTGACCACCATACTGTGGATATGAATCTACTCTTTTTATGATTTCTTTTAATAACTCTTCGAACTTCTGCTTTAAATTCACTTGTCCTTCCGTGAACTCCAACTTTCTTATCTCTTCATATATTGCAAAAAAAGGATTAATGCATTTAAACTCCTTTCTAAACTGTATTTTTAACTCGAAATCTTTTATCTAATACGAACTTCCTCCGATCGTAAATTGCTGTACGTTCCATTCTATCTCTTTAAATATATGAGCCGAGCTCATCGTAATATCTATTGCTAAAGGACGTTTCCCTACTTCTGCTGCATAACATGTTTTGCTTTCATCATTAAGTATTCTAAAATTAGCACCGTTAATGACGTTCATGAATTTCTCACCTTTCCAATCACATTTGTCGTTTCCCCACAAAATGTGTTGGCAGTTAAAGTCCCCTGTTGTAATTCAAGCTATTCAAGTCCAGTTCCAGTTCTGTAGCCGTTATTGACGGTTAGTTTATTGATGGAATGCTAACTGCTACACATAGAATCATATTCGATCATTGGCGCCAGTAATATTGCTCTCACTTGCACTGTGCTTACGTAAAACTGTCTGGAGAATCGAATGGTGATGGTTTTGTTTTGAGTTCACCACAGTAAATTGTCCATTATACCCGATTTCCCCTCATAATTGAATAATATCATTTAAATCATGCTGTTTTGAAGATCGGCGCTAGTAATATTGCTCTTACTTGCACTGTACTTATGTAAAAATGTCCGGAGAATCAAATGATGATGGATTTATTTAGGGTTGCCAACAGAAAATTGTCCATTTTACCCGATTTCCCCTCATACTTGAAAAAGCCCATATACCATGCGCTTCTATTACTCTCACTTACAATTTAATTTTGTAAAAATGTCCGGAGAATCGAATGGTGATAGTATAGTTTAGGGTTGAACTCAGTAAATTGCCTATTCTACCCGAATTCCCCTCATAATTTAATAATCTCATATATATTATGGTGTCATCTGCAAACGGCGCTAATAATATTACTCTCACTTGCACAGTATTTATGTCCGGAAAATTTAATGATGATGGTTTCATTTACGGCTGACCTCAGAAAATGGTCCATTTTACCCTATTTTCCCTCACATTTGACAAAAAACTTACATATCATGCGGTTTTAAAGATTGTCATTTTTACATTAGATTCAATCGCAGATTTTCCATCTCAGAAATAAAATACAGTATGAAATAAAAACAGTTCATTCTAATGTAAATCGTCTACAAAAGTTTGCTCTACAACGTATCATTGTCTTCTCTTCCATAAAAATCTGTATTACTGTCGTCAGCATTATCTACGGTTGCTTTATTATTTACGAGATGGAGGTACCCTAAGTAACATTGCCAAAACCATCCAGGTTTATTAAATTTTATTAAAGTTTTATGAAAGCCACTAGCAATCAATTCGGTTTAATTATGGCAGCAAGAGATGCCAACAGGTTTCAAATTTTAGTCAGGTTTATAAGATCCTACATAGCTTCTTTACAACGATCTTAAAACCTTGACTTCTAAAATTCCTTCTACTCCTATTGAAGGTTTTATTTTGACTTTATAAACTCATAAAATGCTATTTTGAACTGCCGTTTTAGGACTCATTATATTGTCTTATGATGGTCAGTTGGAAAGGCATTTTAAACCCATTTTGCCTCCAGTAAATGCATTAAACAGCTAATTGGCATTGAGGAAAGCTACCAAATGACCAGATAGTTTTATAGTAGCCATTGCTAAGATATACTGGCTTTTTGTCAAAACTGTGATTTCTGCAATACGAAGTAATTGAAATGTGGAAAAATAAATACACCAAATTTTTAATGTAATGCAATTGAACTGTAGATCTGAGACAAATTTCGTTATTCGTTCAGATAACCTTATTGAATTCCATCATTTTTCAGGAGTTTCATGATTAATTTACCGAATATATTTCTTTCAATTTTGTTTTTGTTGTTGTAAACTCGCATAATTTCCGAGGCGCATTGATTTTCAGCTCTTATCGTGCCAATATTCACCATAAAAATAAATGCGCATATGATTTGGAGCATGATAAACTGTAAAAAAAACTCAATTTGTTTCATATATTTTACTATCAAAGATAATTTCCCGCAACACTTGAACTTTTTTCTCAGCCATTATTTACTGTTGAATGAATCAGAAGAGCAGAGAATCGAACAAAGCAGAACAACAAAAACCAACCACGATATCGCCGTGAAGTTTGACAGCTGTGGCCATTCGGCCCTATGCTGGTTTTGATGGCGGCCAATAGGTTTTACGATGGTTCTCAAGTGGTCATAACATCTTTAACTAGAAAATTTTCTAAATCTTTATGGTCTTGGAAAGGTTTTATGAATTTGTTTTCCCAACCGTCTAAAGAGTGGGCCACTTTGTACACATTTTGGCTTTAAAGATGCATAGAGGAGGTGTTGGTGGACAAAACAGTTTTGAATGTAGTTTCATCAACAAAGCCGGGAGGAGTGCTATACGGCTAGAATAGAACTGAAATTGTTACTTGGGAACCGTCGCACAGTGGGTAAGAACTGATTAAAACTAAGGAAAAAATCTGTAACTTTTGTCGCTTTTAAGTGCGGCTTGTAAAAAAGGCCATTTCCGCTTGTAAATTGTCCGGGGAATCGAATGGAACTGGTTTCAATCACCGCACGGATATGGTTGTGGAGTTATAGAGCTTATTTTACCCCAGTTCCCCTTATATTCTTGAATAATTTATAGACATATACATATACATATAGACACGGAGAGGTTCAAGATCAACAAAATAGTGCTGATCGTACGTGAATAGAATAGAAGCTGTTTCAACTACTGCACTGCTCTGTGAACGAAATTACGGCTGGTTTTACCCCACTCCTCCTTGTATTCTCGAATAGTTTATAGATATCTTTGCTCGGAGTGGCTCAAGATCAACCAAATAAAGCTTATTCTATGTAAAATGTTCTGAAAAATCGCAGAAAAGTTATTTTATTTACCACACGGCTCTGTGAACGAAGATATGGCTGATTTTACCCCACTTCCCCTCATATTATTGAATAATTTATAGACATCTTTGCATGGAGAGGCTCAAGATCAACAAAGTAGTGCTAAGACTATGTGAAATTTCCTGGAAAATCGAATAGAACTAATTCAACTACCGCACGGCTCTGCGAACGAAGATACGGCTGGTTTTACCCCACTTCCCCTAGTATTGTTGAACAGCTCATAGATATCTTTGCTCGGAGTGCTCAAGATCAACCAAATAAGACAAGTCCTATGTAAAATTTATTGTAAAATCGATTAGAAGTTGTTTCATCTACTGAACGGCTCTATGAATGATGATATGGCTGATTTTACCCCACTTTCCCTTATATTATTGAATAAAAGCAACAAAATAGGGCTAGTCTTACGTAAAATTGCTTGGAGAATCAAATAGATATTGTTTCATCTACTGCACGGCTCTGTGAACAAAGATTAAGCTGATTTTACCCCACTTCCCCTTTTATTCTTGGGATAAATTATTCAACTATATGGGTTAATCTGGGGTGAAATCAGCCATACCTTTGTTCACAGAGCCATGCGGTGGTTGAAGCAACCTCTATTCGATTTTTCAGGAAATTTCACATAGGACTAGTCATATTTTGTTGATCTTGAGCCACTCCGAGCAAAGATATCTATAAATTATTCAATAATATAAGGGGAAGTGGGATAAAATCAGCCATATCTTTGTTCACAGAGCCGCGCGGTAAATGAAATAACTTCTATTCGATTCTTCAAAAACTTTTACATAGGATAAGACTTATTTGGTTGTTCTTGAGCCACTCCGAGCAAAGATATCTATAACCTATTCAAGAATACAAGGGGAAGTGGGGTAAAACCAGCCATATCTTCGTTCATATAGCCGTGTGGTAGTTGAAACAGCTTTTATTCGATTTTCCAGCAAATTTCACATAGGACTTGCACTATTTTGTTAATCTTGAACCTCTCCGTGCAAAGATGTCTATAAATTATTCAAGAATATTAGGGGAAGTGGGGTAAAATAAACTCTATTACTCCACAACCATAACCGTGCGGTGATTGAAACCAGTTCCATTTGATTCCCCAGACAATTTCCAAGCGGAAATGACCTTGTTTACAAGCCGCGCTTAAAAGCGACAAAAGTTACAGATTTTTTCCTTAGTTTTCATCAGTCCTTGCCCACTGTGCGTCGGTTGGCTATAGACGTTCGGGTAATAGAGGTGCGCAGGCAGGATCTCGCCAAAAATCATAATATCTGACGTATTGACCCATGGCTTAATAGCAGTTCAGTTGTTTATTTCAATATATTGCCAGATGGACCAGTGGCCCATTATAAGAACAAAAAGAAATTTTGCCAGCTTATGCAATTTCAAGTCCAAGTATGGATTGGAAGCAGAATGGCACTTCTTTGGAACGTCTTACGGGAAAGGTCCATGTGGTGCTATTGGTGGAATTCTCAAGTGAATGGCAAAGAGATTTGCTTGCTCAAGATTATGGAAACACAATCAAAACTCCACGGGAACAATTTGGCTGGGGTGTTGAACAGACAAATAAAAGTATTACAAAACTAAATTTCTGCTTCAAATCAGCTGAGCAGTATGCAAAAATGTCAGAAGAACTATAACCACGTATAGACAATACCTAGTGCACAGAAATTGTATTGCTTTGTACCTATTTCAGAAAAACAAAATTTTAGCTAAAAGGGTTGTATTTTCTTATTTGATAAGACTTGATACATATCCAAAGACGATTCATAACGTTCGATACTGTTTTAAGATTTATCAGTCCCCCTATATCACAATGTTTCCCATGCCTTTAACACGTGCTGTAACAAATCTTGATTTGACTTGATTACCTCATGTTTAGCCAAACATTGTGCCTTTCATATGCACTATAAACAAAATCCTATGAATGATCATAAAAGTATAAATCATAATTAAATTATTACATTAAATTTGTTTGTAAAACATTGACATAGTGAGAGAATTGAGCTGGTTCGTCCCGAAAGAGATATAGAAAAAAAATTTATTCAAACGTACTTCACAACACAAGTTTGACTGACAAATATGTCATTACTGACAACCAAGGAAAATGTGATAATTTGAAGAAAATATTTATTCCTGTTTGTAAAATCAAACGGCTCACCCAAATAATACATTTGAATAAGGTTCAAAAACTGCTGCATTTCACTAGAGTGTTCCTTTCTTGTTATCGGATTAAAAATAATGGTTGTACCTAAAGTTGGATTTCGAAGGGTAGTTATATTATGTTTTCGAACTATTAAACTCAACTATTTAACAATCTTCGTTTAGTTCCTAAACAATCATTTTATTGCTAGAGACACAAAGTAGAGAGGAAAATTTCTGTCTGCCTTCTGTAACCACGGCCTACTTTTTTTCTGGTGAGGAGTGTATCGAAAAGTAGTTATAAACATTCGATGCGTTATTACGCATAAACTACTGTATATATTTTTAGCGTGTAAGCGCCATTTGCTTTGTTTACATGTCAAAAATGATTATTCGGTTCATTCATTTCCGTTGATAAAGTTGTATTCAAAATGTCGCGAATTGAATTTGAGACTAAAAAGAAAATTCTGCACACTTGGTGCACCGAAAAGGGTGTTACTTACAACCAGATTGCGAAAAGAGTAAATGTTCACCCGGCAAGTGTAAGACGCATCATCGAAAAGTTTGGTAAGGAGTGCTCCCTCAAGGATTTACCAAGAAGTGGCCGGAAACCCGGCTCCAGCAACCCCGATTTGGACCAAAAAGTTGTGGATTATATTCAACGGAACAAATCTGCCTCTACTCGCGATCTAGCCAAGAAGTTCAGGACCAGCATCGGAATGATTCAACGAATCAAGCGCAGGAATGACTTGAAGACGTACAAAAAGCAGAAAGTGCCCAAACAAACTCCGGAACAAAAGTCTCGTGCCAAAACCAGGGCTCGAAAGCTGTACAGCTGCATTTTGGACAATGTCGACCAGTGCATTTTGATGGATGACGAAACATACGTTAAAGAAGATTCAAGAACGCTACCGGGGCCGCAGTTTTATACTAAATCTGTTGGAGAACGTGTGCCAACCGCAGATACGACTGTTGCGATGGAGAAATTCGGTCAGAAGGTGCTCATTTGGCAAGCTATTTGCACATGTGGCTTGCGTTCTTCAATTTTCTATACAAAAGGAACTATAAATGCTGAGATTTATCAAAAGGAATGTTTGAAGAACAGGTTGCTACCATTGTATAGAAAGCACCAGTCCCCTCCTCTCATCTGACCAGATTTGGCATCGGCACATTACGCCAAATCCACTCTACAGTGGCTGACGGAGAATAACATCAAGTTCGTAGAAAAAGACATCAACCCACCAAACTGTCCCCAGTTGCGACCGATCGAACGCTATTGGGCAATAGTCAAGCGTATATTTAAGAAGGATGGTACAGTGTCCCAAAACATGACCGATTTTAAGAAAAATTGGGCAGCGGCATCCAGGAAGTGCACAAAGGTCACTGTGCAGAATTTGATGGCAGGTGTCAAATCAAAGGTACGGGCATTCTACAGAAATGAACATGATGACTAGTTTTTCCGTTTGGATCTTTTGTAAACATGTTAAGCTATAATAAACTGAAATAGTATGTTAATTTTAACCATGTTTTCATGCCTATTTTATTATTTGGAAGTTTATAACTACTTTTCGATACACTCCTTAAATGCGATGCTCTACAGTCTCAGTTCCCTATCAAATATGCTCAAATTCCAAGAGGCTGTTCAGGGCACGATTCACAGTCACTTGCATAGAATTGTCTATTGCATATAAATATTGAACAGAAATTTAAACAAATTTGTTTCGATCAGTGTGCAAACCAAGCCAAGAACCAGCTCAGTACCTTAATTGTTTCCAAATTGTTCCCCGAACAGAATGAACCCTCCAGCAAATGATACCGTACACTCCTTAGGTCTTAATTAAAATCCCCCTGAAAAACGGCATAAATATTTCAAATAAACCTCGCACTTGCTAGACACACCCCCACTTGTTCGACAGCACTTCCGTTTCCACCGCAATTCTTTGCCGCCCCCATACAGGAAAAACGAAGCTTTTATCCTCAAGATCTGGCCATACCTTCGGAAGTATCCCCCCGAAGAATTTCATTAGGGCAGAAAAGTTTTTCGCATAGTTTGCTATCACTTTGCCGCGCCCCGCCTCCTACATGCCGTGCCGAGAAACAAACATTTGAATTTACATATATTTTCCAAGGACAAATTCAGTTACGTTCCACATCTTTGATGTGGAATCTCCATCGTAATAAAGTTGTTTGAAACATCGAAGCACAGGAGGTAATTCCGGCGAAATTCTGCAAGCTAATTCCGAGCTTAATTATTCAGGAATTCTTCAGACCAGCTCTCACTTAATATGGAGGCTCAAAAAATAATGAAATGATTTTGCAAGTGGGCCAAGCGTGGTGCGACTTATTTCAATTTCAACCGAAAGACTCGGAAAAATGAGGTGAGAAGTTTCCATTATTTCACTCTTGTGCCTCGAACGGGTCTCTTCTGGTCGTTTAATTCGCAGGATGTACAAACACAGCGAAAGGCGAAAGGCGAGAAAGAGGCCAATCAAATTACTCTGCTGATGATGGCCATCGGGGAGGGCAAAATCTTTCCGCCGAGCACACATCGTAACCAGTCCGTCTAGGAAGACAAACAGCAAAGGTGCAGTGCCTCGGAATTCTTTCCAGCTTGAGCAAAGAGTCCTCCAAGGCAAAACGACAAGCGAAAAATCTCGGAATGAGAACAGTATCTAGTCGAGAAGCGGCTAGTTGCAGCGCTAGTTCTAAGATTGCATTTTTTTTCTAAGGCTACTTGATGGTTGCAATGACGACGGCGACTACGGCAGTTAGAACAGTCAAGGAGGCGAGAAAATGGAAAATCTTGGCGTTGAGTATTATTTAAGTTCCGGGCAAAATGGCAAGCCAGCTTGCACCACTGCCAATATCAGCAGCCTAGGCGAGCAGATAACGAGATTTCTCGCCGGAAAATGTAGCAAGATCCTTGGACGGGATTTAATCACACCATTGCAGAAAGCTGGTGTTAAGTATTGTTTTGATTAGTTGACGCTGCGAGGAAAATGGATAAATTATGCCTGAGCTTCAGGTTAAAATTCAAGTACTGATTTTATGCAAATTATGGGTGTACAAAGTGCGCGTTGAAAATGATAATGGATCGTGACCATTTTGTTGCTTGGAATTTTTAGCATTAACTGATCCTGACAGATGGGAAAGGTGAGGGCCTCAGAGGCGGTGGGTTCAATTCCCGGTCCGGTCGAGGGAATCTTTCGAGTTGGAAATTTTCTCTTCTCTGGGCATTGCATATTTTTGTGCTTGCTTGCAATATGCAAATTCACGCATTTGTGTCTGGCAGCTCGGAATTAATAATTGTGGAAGTGACTCAGAAATACTAAATTGAGGGCAGGCAAGAGCGCGATGCAAAGAGTGAAATAACTAGTTAGAAGAAGATAAGGGATGGTATTCATCACTTTGGTAACAAGAATCTTATCTGAAACCGGCTCTGGTAAAAGAATTAAAATTCTTGTTAGTTTATTTCGCTTCCGTGGCGAGTATTGCAGACTCTTAAGCTAGGGCATTCGATTCATAAATTTATCTATTTTGAGAACAAGAGCAGATGCATTTATAACCACCAGTGACCGTGGTCTTTTCTCTGTTGTGTAGTGTGGACTAGTGAATTGAAGCGGTTAAAGGGTGTCCCACTTCAAATTGCATCACAGAAAAAAGCTATGGAAAATTACCTTTCATACAAAAAAAAAACAACCCATTAGAATGCTTTTTGTATATATATTTCATTCAAATTCAAAACCATAATCGTACGCTCGCACTTTACACTTAATTCTGCTCAGTAGGTTCTGTACAACATCTGGCTGCAGTTGCTTCTGCACGAAAACCCACTTTTTCTTCATGTCTTCCTCAGAGTTGACCTCCTTGGGATGCTTCCGTTGTGTCACGAAGCCAGGAATCAAACGCTTCTGTAGACACTCCTTAAGGTAGATCTCCTCGTTTACAGTCCCGGTAGTCACGAACGGTCCACATGAGCAGATCGCTTGAAAAATCATGTATTTCTTGGCAAACTTTGAAAGTTTCTGCTTCCTTGCTTCCTCCGGAACATCAAACTTGTGCTGCGTAGCTCTGAAAACTGAGGGAAGTCCGCCTTGACGTAAGTCTCATCATCCATAATGAGAAAATGAGGCTTCGTCAGGATCTGGGTGTACAGTTTCGGTCCCAGGACTTTCCGACCGGTTTCTGTAGAACGCTCGCACTTTGCACTTGACATTCTTCATTAAATTCTGCACAGTTGCTTTCGTGGCTTTCTCTGTGGCAGCTGTCCAGTTTTTCAGTAACTCCTGCATGTTTTGGGACACTGTACCCTCATTCAGAAAGTGCCACTTGACAATCGGCTAATTGCGTTGGTGTCTTTTTTCGTTCTCGTTTACCAACCACTGTAGAACCGACTTGGTGTACTAGGCGGCAGCCAAATCTGCCCGGAAGCAAGAAGTAACCTTATGTTTTCTATACAATGGCAGCAATCGCTTCTTCAAACATTCTTTCTCGTATAGCTCGGCTATAAGAGAGCACCTCGTGCTTCCGACATAGTGGGAGCAACCTCCTCTGCAAGCACTCGCTTTGGTAAATTTCAGCATTTATTGTTCCTTTTGCGTGAAAAATGGATGGTTGCAACTTGCAAGCCAATGTCCAAATTGCTCCAACGAGAACCTTGCCTTTATTCGGTAACTCAAATCACTTGAGAATTCAAAACAAAGAATAATGGTGAATTTATCGGGTACTCACCGTTATATTGGACCTGGACATGTTCCAGGAACCCCAAGGTAAGTGCCTAGTTTCGAACTTGGATCAAAGCCTTATATTACATGAAATTTCAATAACGAGTTCAATAATTATCAAATCAAGGACCACGCCGCTCATATATGGAAAACTAATCCGTATTCCAGTTTCGTAAAAAGAGTCACATCTCACCATAGGTTGATAAATTAAGATTGTTTATTATAAATGGCCCTGCTGACCCGATAATAAGAGCATATAAGAGCTAGCTATTGCTTACCCTACAACTGACTTGATTCTGCACATTAGCCGTTCAAACACAATGATAACGGAAACGAAACGGAAAACGGCAATTTTGACAGTTGCTACAAATGACTTCGATACGTCCAATTAGAATCGGCTTGGATCTAGCCTGTTTTCTTTCCGACAAGCAGGCATACTCAGATCGGGCTTTGCCGTTTTCCGTTTGCGTTATCATTGTGTTTGGGCCATAACTTCTGGTACTGATACAGTCACCGCCAAAATAATGTGCCCACTTTTCTCATGAACACGCTTCATCTCTGAAGTCATTGAAAAACTCATTATACCGTATTCATATATTTTTCTAAGCATGATAATATTATTATTTTAAAGATGCATGAGTATTTTTGCAATGGATAATACAAATTTTCTAGATCCCCACGGTAGTGATCATTTGCCCATAAAAATTTCGGTTGCCACCGGGTTCAATTCGTCGAAATCTGTCAACGTCACGTATGATCTTACCCGTCACATCGATTGGACAAAGTTTAGGACAGCAGTAGATGAAGCCGTAACGACGGTAGAAAGGCTTTCACCGCTGGAAGAATATAACTTCCTCTCCAACCTGATCTTAGACAGCGCGCTTCAAGCTCAAACTCGACCAGTTCCAGGGACGTCATCTCGCAGGAAACCTCCTTCTCCATGGTGGGATCAGCAATGCACCGAGGTTTACCGTAAAAAGTCCGACGCGTTTAAAGTTTTCCGTAGACGTGGAACACCTGAGCACTTCGAAGTATACACGGCTCTCGAACGTGAACTTAAGAGCCTCATCAAGGCCAAGAAACGCGGTTACTGGCGAACATTCGTGAACGGGCTATCGCGCGAAACGTCGATGAGTACTCTTTGGAACACGGCGCGAAGGTTGCGTAACCGAACTACGAACAACGAGAGCGAGGAGTACTCAGACCAATGGATCCTCAAATTTGCGCGAAAAGTTTGTCCAGATTCTGTGCCGGCACGGATGATTCCTCGCGAAAACACGAATTCGATAGATGAGATTAGCCAACCCTTTTCAATGGTAGAGTTCTCTCTCGCACTCCTTTCGTGTGGCAATACGGCTCCAGGCGCTGATAGGATCAAGTTCAACTTGCTCAAGAACCTCCCAGACGTCGCGAAGAGGCGCATGTTGAACTTGTTTAATCAGTTTCTAGAACTCAACATTGTACCGGATGATTGGAGACGGGTGAGAGTTATTGCCATTCAAAAACCTGGTAAGCCCGCGTCCGACCACAACTCCTATCGACCCATCGCGATGTTATCCTGTATTCGAAAGTTGTTGGAGAAAATGATCCTTTTCCGTCTGGACAAATGGGTTGAGACGAACAACCTGCTTTCAGATACTCAATATGGTTTCCGTAGGGGTAAGGGAACGAACGACTGTCTCGCGTTGCTTTCCACAGATATTCAGTTAGCTTTTGCTAAAAAAGAGCAAATGGCTTCTGTATTCTTGGACATAAAGGGGGCTTTTGATTCAGTATCTGTTGAAGTTCTTTCAGATAAACTCCACGTTTGTGGCTTTTCACCATTAATGAACAATTTTTTGTACAATTTGCTGTCAGAGAAACATATGAGCTTTTCTCATGGAACCTCTACAGCTTCACGATTTAGCTACATGGGTCTCCCCCAGGGATCATGTTTAAGCCCCCTTTTATATAATTTTTATGTCAAAGACATTGACGGTTGTCTAGGTGACAACTGTACGTTGAGACAACTTGCAGATGACGGCGTAGTGTCTGTCACGGGACCCAATGGGGTCGATCTGCAAGGACCCTTACAGGATACCTTAGACAATTTGTCTACTTGGGCTTTAGAGCTAGGTATCGAATTCTCTACGGAGAAAACTGAGTTGGTAGTTTTTTCTAGGAAGCATAACCCAGCACAACCGAAGCTTCAAATTTGGGGTAAGCCGATAACTCATTCTATGTCCTTTAAAAATCTTGGGGTCTGGTTCGATTCAAAGTGCACCTGGAGATCCCATATTGAGTATGTGAAGCGAAAGTGCCAGCCAAGGATCAATTTTCTCTGCACAATTACCGGGACCTGGTGGGGAGCGCATCCGCAAGATCTTCTAACGTTGTACCGGACAACGATTTTGTCGGTTATGGAATACGGTAGTTTTTGCTTTCAGTCAGCGGCTCGGTCGCACTTCATTAAACTGGAACGTATTCAGTATCGGTGTCTTCGTATCGCGTTAGGTTGCATGCACTCGACTCACACCATGAGTCTTGAAGTGCTGGCTGGCATGTTGCCAGTCTCGGATCGGTTTTCAGAGTTATCTCTCCGGCTCCTCACCAGGTGTGAAGTTATGAACCCCCAGGTGATCGAAAATTTTGAGAAGCTCCTTGAGTTGAATCCTCAAACCCGCTTCATGACCTTGTACCATTTGTACATAACACAGGATGTCAGCCCTTCGCCGAACATTTCCAATCGTGTTTGCTTCTCCGATTTCGACAATTCGGTTCATTTTGATTTATCCATGAAGCAGGAGCTTCGTGGAATCCCAGAGCATCATCGTCCTATGATTGCTCCGGTGATTTTTGCTGCAAAGTTTGGCCAAGTTGATTCCACTAAATCGTTCTTCACTGACGGATCTTTGATAGAGGAGTCAGCAGGCTTTGGTATATTTAATGAAATTTATAGCGCCAACCGTAAACTTCAAGCACCTTGTTCCGTGTATGTCGCTGAATTAGCGGCAATACATTTTACGCTAGAAATTGTTGCCTCACTAACACCGGATCATTTTTTCATTTTCACGGATAGTCTCAGTTCTATAGAGGCTATTCGCTCATTGAGGCCGGTAAAGCACTCCTCGTATTTTCTCATGAAAATACAGGAGCTTCTAAGTGCTTTATCTTCGCGTTATTTTATCATCACCTTTGTATGGGTCCCATCTCATTGTTCGATTCCAGGCAATGAGAAAGCGGACTCACTTGCAAAGGTGGGCGCTATGGAAGGCGATATTTGTGATCGACAAATCGCCTTCAACGAATTTTTTCCTATTTTTCGTCAACAGTCACTCGTCAGCTGGCAACATAAATGGAGTAAAGGAGATTTGGGGCGATGGCAACATTCTATCATCCCAAAGGTGTCGAAGAAATCTTGGTTCAGGGGGATGGATGTGGGTCGAGACTTCATTCGTGTCATGTCTCGCCTCATGTCCAATCATTATTCTTTGAACGCTCATTTATACCGGGTTGGGCTGAGGGACAGCAATCTCTGTGAGTGTGGACAAGGCTATCAGGACGCAGATCACGTTATTTGGTCTTGTGCTGAACATTCTGGAGTCAGATCTGAGCTTTATGATTCCCTTCGGGCTCGAGGTAGACAACCCAATGTGCCAATTCGAGATATTTTGGCTGTACATGATTTGGAGTACATGAAACTCATTTATGTGTTTTTGACTAACATTAGCATTAGATTGTAGTTAGTTTAACCTGTATGTTTAGTATAAGTTTTTTTTTATATGTGTATGTGTGTGTGTTTTTTTTTTCTTTTTCAAGAAATGTTCAAGTCAAAAGAAAACCATAAATTGTATAGTTTTAAGTGTTGAGATAATTTAGAATTTAAATTTAATGTGTTATGTAAACCATACTTTAAATTCCCACCCTCTTTCCCATCCGTAATTTGTAATTCCTATTAACCTCGAGACGGCCGCGAGTAATCGGCTCTATCCTCCTAACTTTAGTTTTAAGATAAATGATGTATAAAAATATGAAAATTTGGCTCTGTAAAGTTAATTCGATTGAGCCTGGACAAATAAATGATTATTAAAAAAAAAAAATACAAATTTTAGCAAAATTATTTTTCGAACCATACGTGGTGTAAATTTGGTGTGTCATAATAAAGTGCCCAATTGAAAATATATTATTTGTATGTAATTTTTACATCCAAACGCCCCTCGTATTCAATTTTTTTGACGTTTCCAAGTGTTTGTTGATCTTCTTACGGATTTCAGTTGTCGGTCAGAAAAATTCAGTGCGAGTTATCTAAATAACCATGGATAATACGGTGGCAAGCCAAACTATTCCCTTGCAGATCCGAAAATGTGTTATTCGTGACATCGAGAAAGGTGAATCGCATCGCAAGATTGGTGAAAAGTATGGATATAGCAAAGCAGCGGTTACCAAACTTTTCGCAAAGTACAAATCTATGGCTCAGTAGCTGATCGGCCAGGAAGGGGAAGGAAACGTAGAACAGATTCCCGAACAGATGCGAGAATCATTCGAGAAATGAAGAAAAGTCTGAAGGTTACCCACAGGGAGATCAAGAAAGTGATTCAACAACCGATCTCGGACAGTACTCTACGCAGAAGGATCGCTGAACACGGTATGACGAGCAAGTTTTGTAAAAAGTTGCCTTTTATTAGCAAAGCCAACAAAGCGAAACGATTCAAATTTGTTCGGGAACATGCTGATAAACCTTTAGAATATTGGAAGACTGTTTTGTGGACTGATGAGTCCAAATTCGAGTTGTTCAACAGCAAAAAACGAGCTCGTGTATGGCGTAGACCTGGAGAGGCGCTTCGTGATCGACATATCTAGGGCACAGTTAAGCATGGTGAAGGGAACGTGATGGTGTGGGAGTGTTTTTCTTGGGCCAGTGTTGGTGCTTTGGTAAAAATCAATGGTATTATGACAGCAGATTCCTACATCGACATATTGCGTGAGAATTTGGAGGTTTCGTTGGTTAAAACTGGGCTGGAAAACAAATTTGTGTTCCAGCAAGATAATGACCCAAAACATACCACGAAGAAGTCAAAGGCATTCTTCCGTTCCTGCCGTATTAAACCTATGGAACCTATGGCCCCCACAGAGTCCAGATCTGAACTCAATAGAGAATCTGTGGGCCATCTTGGATTCACGAGTTGATAAGACAGGAGTTACCAACAAACATAACTATTTTCAAGCTCTTGAGAACGCCTGGGAAGATCTTGACCCACAACACCTGAATAATCTGGTGGAGAATATGCCGAAACGTTTGCAAAAACTGTTGAAGGCCAGGGAAGGACACATCAACTACTGATCATTCAACAGACTGGATCTACAACTTGTTTTTAAAAAAAAAAAAAAAGAAGTGGGCACTTGATTTTGACATGCATAATTTCTACTATAGTTTGATCTTTCTTGAAGAAAAAAATGAATTTGCAACAAGTGTTTTTTTTTTGTACCAGACAAGAAAAAAACATAATATATATGCCATCAAAACAACAAAACTTAGAATCTTTCACTTATTTTACAGTTTGCTGCATAAAAAGGAGAAACTGGCGTAGGTGGGCACTTTTTTCTGACGGTGACTGTATATATGAACCTCAACTTCGAGTTTAAAATAGCCCACGTTGACAATACTTCACTTCATTGGTCATTTTGGATTTCGTGTGATGTGATTTGAAAAATTTGATGGGTGCACTTTAAGCTTTTACACCCTGAAAGTCGTCGAATTTATTTCTTGCTCTAACGTTACAGTTACGCTAACGCCCATTGAGGTTACATTTAAGAAATTATCAACCTGTTTGCATTTGTGAGTAGTGAACTCAACAGCATCCTTAATGTTGGTTTGAATCGATACATAATTATCAATTATTCTTTTGTGCATACCTTCTCTAAAGGTTGTACGGAATCAAATTGCACCACTTTTGAGTAGCTGTAACTTTTTACCCGTTGAGTATTTTCTATTGAAATTTTGGGTGGAATTAGTTCAATGCGTATTTGTTTACGCTGTGTAAGTTTCACTAGCAGATGTGCAATTGTTGCGAAGATGGAGTCGGAAGAACAGCTCCGAATAGTGATAAGCATCACAAGCGGGTAGTTCAAGCTTTCAAGAGGAATCCCAACAGTTCAGTTCGAGATGTGACGAAGAAACTGAATCTTACCAAAACTTTCGTACAAGATGCGAAAAACGTGAAGGACTACATACGTACAAAGTACAAAAGGCGCCTAATCGTGATGAACGGCAGAATACGGTAGGTAAAACACGTGGACAGAAGCTCTACACCCAGATGTTGACGAAACCACGTTGCCTCGTTATGTAAACGTAGACTTTCGGCAGCTTCCGGGCTCCAGTTTTTCACTGCTCATCATTAATTCAATGTCCCTGAGGAAGTTAGAAAGATGTCAAAGTTTGCCAAAAATATAGGAGGTCAATTTCGTGCCGACGCATCTCAACCCCTGAACGCACCGGAACTGCGGCCAATTGAAAAATACTGAGCCATCATGAAGTAGGCACTTCGGAAACATCCAAAAGAAGTTAAATCGGAGGAAGAAGTGAAAAAAAAATGGATTGCCAATTCCACAGTTATTAATTGCGAACTTTCGATTCCAGGTACCATTTTTGCCTTAGTATGATTGTGTGACAAGTACCATCATACCCTTATGCCCAGGGAGTTGAAAAATTTTCCTTAACGAAAAATGCCTAGGGCAGACCGGGAATCGATCACAGCCGCCTCCAGCATGATGTTGTTTGTAGCTGCGCCTTTACCGACAGAGCTAAGGGAGGATCCTTGTTAGTTCCAGGGAGATGACCTGGATTTTACATATCCAACCCTCAACATATGGGCTGGGAAGAACGGGTTAATTTTCTTCCGAAGGAAGACGTGACGTAATCAGAGGATTTTCATTTCAGAAAATCCAAACGAACCTACTGGGGTGAGAAACAACCACGCTCACCGTCCCAAAATTAATTCTTTTGCAATGTCATGAGTTCAGGAAGCTCATGGAAGCCATCTCATACGTTTGCATCATTTTTTCTACTGAACAAAACATTTTAAGCTCTTCAAAGTATTTTGGAGTTCAGATCTTGAGAATCGACTTTCTCTTGAATAATTTCCTGAAAGAATTTCCAAGAATTGAAAGCAAAAGTGAGCTTTCTGACAACATGCATTACGATGAATTTATTCAATAAGATATTTTAGGATCTCCAAAGCATTCTGAAGATCTACAGAATCTACAGATCTCGTTAGTCCACTGAAGCCTCCTGATGCTATGCGCGTTATTGAACATATTCAATAAGATATACTCGCCTAAATAGTCTGAACTTCAGATTGACTCTTGAATTATGTAAAGAAAAAGCAACTTGGTCATGCCAAATTTGAGTCACAAAGCAGTTATTTCAACCGGTTTGTAACAAGCGTGCTGTTAGGGTTGGATCTTTTTAATAAAATAATAAATGCGCTCCAAAGTATTCTGAAAATAAGATCGTGTTGATCTGCAGACGCATGATCCTTGAAATGAAAAAAAAATTGACATTAAAGACAACAGACAAAAAACTTTACCCAATACACCAATATAACAGTTTCACCCACTGGACCAGTATTTGACCTTCGTTTTGTGGCACTTCGAATATGTCAGAACAACGAGTTTCATCGCACAACCAAAGTGCGGCAACATGGTTTCAATAAGATTCCTAAGGCTCTAAAGACCCACAGTCTTTTGACGGGGTTTTTTTAACTTCGCTCTGTTTAGGAGAGCCTTGCAAACTACATTGAATGGTTTAAATAAGATGTTTATGGTACTTCAAATATCCTCAAAATATCATATTGTCGATCTATAGGCTCAATTAAGTTTTTAACAATATTTTCAGTGTTTTTATGAGTCATGGAAGCCCGTGGGAATCGTCGTAAACCGTGCACATCATTATTTATATTCACCCTAGCAGCACACTTGTTGAAAATCAGTTGAAGTTACTTGTATTCTACTTAATTGAGTCGCATTCAAGTTACTGCAACCAATTATGGTATTTTTTGTTGCTTGAGCAATAAGGTAAACTTAGGCACTTCTGAGTATTCTAGAGCTCAGACTTTGAAGAGCTAGAACCTCAATGGAGTTTAAAATTATGTTATGCAAATGTTTTTACGAGTAAGTGAAGCTCACGAGAGCCTGTATTCTGAAAATAAGACATTGAAGATAAATAGGCACAAATAAGTCGTGGGCACAATTTTTAAACTTTTAATGAATCCAAGAACTTTAAGCAAGGCTGGGGCTGATAATAAATAAATTACGAAACAAGCAAAAATAAGTGCTCTACAATATATTCGAAAGTCCTATAGACTCAATGAAGCCCTTCAAATGTCATATATGTTGTGAAGTGAAGTTCAAAAGAGCCCTCTGATAACATAAACATCTTCGAATCATTTCAATAAGATAATTGAAGCTCTCGAAAGTATTTTGTAGATAAGATCATGTTCACAGGTTCAATTTGAACTCCAGCAATATCCTTAAGCTGTTTTCATGAAGCTCACCAAAGCCATCTTCTAACATTTACACCCTTGAATCCACTCAATAAAATAACCATAAACTGCTTAATCATGATAGATAAGTCTGCGATGTTTTGTTTGATGAAATAAATAAATAAATAAACAATCAACAGTCAATCATTGAGATTGAAGGTTTAGGCTCGTCAAGGTACCGTGGAACGGGGTGACTTCGATCAACGGAGTGACTTCGACCGCCGAGTCCGATATTTATTCAATTTAAAATTATCCTTCTCCAAGCCCAACAACAATCATACATTCAAGCAGTAAAATCATATTTAAAAAAATCGACAACCACATTTTCAGATTACTTAAACATTCGTCTCTCTAAGGTAATCGAAAAAACATTAATTTTGTATACATAAACAAATAAATGAATAAAAAAAAATATTTTGATTTAAAATTAAGAGCAAAAAAATAGACGCGACAACCTTCTCGAAGTACGCTACCTTCTAATCTGTCAAAAGGTTTGTTTTGTTTTGTTCTGTGTTGGAGAAAAGGTGTGAAACATTTATTTCGACAATTTAATGGCATTGAGAAGTCCAAAATGCCGAGAAAGTACGTGAAAAAAGTTGGTGGAAGAGCTTATTTACAGTACAGTTCCAAATCGATGGATGCTGCGTTGGAGGCAGTACGAATAAAACGATATGCACTGTGTGAAGCTGCTCGGACCTACAGCATTCCTTACAGCATTCCTTACAGCACTCTTCATGATACACTCAATGGATGACACCTGCAGACGGTTGGTAGTCAGACAATCTTAACCGATGCCCAGGAAGCGGATATCCGGAAAACTATCAAAATTGTAGGTGAATGGGGATTCTCTTTGACTCCGGCAAGCGTAAAGCTACTGGTGAAAGGTTTTCTGGATAGTAACCAGATAAAAACGCGAATCCACAACAACAATCACAAAGCCCCTCCCCCCACCTTGGTCACCTTCTTTGTATGGTTCTTTTGGATCGTCACGGTCTGTAAAATCCCCTTAAAATATGATGATGTTAACGAATGTTTCCTTAGCTGTTAATGACTCGCACTTATTCTGCCGTGAATCGCATATCAGTACCATATTTTCTTGATTTCCTATCCATATGGGACGAATATGCGATTCACGGCAGCGTTGGCGTCCTTACACCGGTGTAGTACCGAATTAAAAACGACATGAGTGAGGTATTTCTGTTTGAATAATATTATGGTGAACTACTAAAAAATAGCAACGGATGGGTCGCTCATAAATTATGTCATGCTTTTAATGGAAGGGAGCTTTGGGAATTGTTATAATCTGTATACAAAATTTAAGGTCCATAAAAAAACATGACTAAGGGGGAGGGTTTTGAAAATGGTCCTTTTTTGCGTGACATAATAAATGAACGTTCCCTTTGGGGAATGCTCCACCCCTGTGCTATTCGAAGACATCTGCATCAAACGGTTTGCATAAAAATGTGGTGTTTTTTTATTCATTTAGCACTTCAAATGGATAAAATTGATTTTGATCGACGTCACCCCATTATTGAAAATTGGCCGCGGGAATTAAACAATTTTTTTAAAGTTCATCTGACATAATAAATTTTTAAAATTTCTGTGTGGTGTTATACTACAGATACCAGTACTGGTTTTAAAAATGTAAAACAAAATTTTAGAGATAATTATCAAAGAAAATTTCAAAAAATAGTTCAAAAAGTGATCGAAGTCACCCCGTTTTACGGTATTCTAAAAAACTTCAGAACTTTCAGGGACAAGGAAGTTGTGAATAATTTTTTGAAAGCGTTTTCAAGAGCTCTTAATGTTACAGACTGCCTTCTGACAACATGCACATCAATGTATCTCTTTAATGAGATGTCCAAAGTATTTAGAAATACCTTAAAGACCAACATAAAAACTAAGTCTAGAGCATTATCAACTGTTTTCATAATACTATGAAGCTCCCGGGAGCCTTAAGCCAACATACATCTCGTTTAATACATTCATAATGATATTTTAAGCTGCCTAGTTTATTACGAAGTGCAGGTCTTAATGAACTTGAAGGTACGATAACATCGTGATAGAGATCCTAATAGTTTTGATGAGCTCGTGAAGTTTATTAAAGCCGTCAGACAACATGTACTTCATCGACGTATTTTAATAAGACATTTGATGCTCTCCAAATGAGCCAATAAAGCTCATGGAAGCTATCTGATAACATGGAAATAGTTGAATCCATTTAATAAGATACTTATTGGCTGCTGGGATTTTCAACAAGTGTGCTGCCTGGGAAGGGTTTCAACTGTACGATTATTTTACCTGCACTTAAACAGTCTTCTACTGATACGAAAACACAAATAACAAATCGACGAATGTCGGTTTGCATCTTGTTGTTCACCTGGACTCAATGTGTAATGGTAAGTTTTCATTTGTTCCAATATAAAGCCTGTCCACCTTAAATTTCGGATTTTTTTCTTTCAGTGTAGATTTTGAATGATTTCACGGATCGCTGGAACGTTTCACTAATATGACAGCTGAAATTCGACAAAAAAATCGAACGTATAAAAAGTGAAGCAGAGGCAAAGACTGAAGGTGTAAAAAATCTTGCTAAGGTGTAAAGCTACACCAATTTTTCGAAAAAAAAAAAATGTTTTAAACATAATGGACGACAAAATATACTCGAAGACTTTAAACAGCTTCCGGGTCTGGCTGTTTAAACCGCAATGCAAAAGAACTCCTTTGCCGATCATTTTCAGGCAAACAACGTGTCCGAATTCTCGAAGAAGTATTTGATTTGGCAGGCCATATGTAGTTGTGGTCAAAAATCTAAAAGTTTCGTCTCTACCGGCACTATCAATAAGAATGTATACGAGAAAGAATGTCTGCTTTCGTTTATCAGAAGCCACGACTCTCCAACTTTGTTTTGGCCTCTTGTCACTATACGAAATCCGTTCTATAATGGTATAAGGTACAAGAGGCCCAATACGTGCCAAAAACAGTCAATCCACCAAACTGTCCAGAACTTCACCCAAAAGAGAAGTAGTGGGCTCTAGTTAAGCGGAAACTCTTTGAAACGAAGAAGAAAGCAAATGGTGTTGATAATTTCAAGAGAAGATGGAGAACCGTCACGGCGGGCGTATCTGTTGATACCGGTGGGTCTGGCAAAGAAAGTTCGAAAATTTTACAGAAAGAAGGATTAACATCTGAATCAACTGTTTCTAATGAAGACTCTATTATTGTGAAATAAACAATTGGGTTTGTTGAATTATGTGTGCATTATTTTTGCTCCTATTATTTTAGTGTCCGAAATTTAACGTTGACATACTGTAGTGTAAGCAGTTCGTGAGTGCGTTATAAGTAATAATTATATTACAGTTTAGTGGAAGTGACTTCATCACCACGTTTGTTCATTAGTTTCAAAAGCTATTGAAGTATGATATAGAAACATCCAGGATGTTCAAAATGTTGTGAATATTTTTTTTTTAAATTAACATACTTCGCAAGTATGTATCTACAGATACAATCTATAAAATCTACAACCTCCAATTTTTACATCAATTTTTACTACCAATTGAAGGAGTTTTGGAGACACCTTAACATGGAATTGAACTGACCTAACTGCTAAGTGAAAACCATAACAAACTTTCAAATATCAAATGTTACCGGATTATCTCTGAACAACGCTCGAAGAAGAATTCCTTCCCCTAAAGACGTATCTTATTTTGTAAACAAAGAGGGGAAGTAAGATTCAAACGTAAGTTTCTTAAAACTTTCTTAAAACTTTGTAGCATCAACACACATGTTTAGGAAATGTTTTTCCATTGTGCTGGTGGCCCTGGAATGTAACGTAGAACAGACACTGATTAAACTCGCAAAAATAATTTGCCTACTATGACTCCAGACAAAGATCACGAGAAAATCAAACATATTTTACAGTGATATTGAATTGGCACGGATCGATTAATTGAGGATAACATTATTTTTACCAAACTATCTTAGCAATGAAAGATAATAATGATATCGGAGGCTCTCCGTTTGTTGGCGATACGCCTTGCTGGTCACTCGAAGGACTTTCTTCGCTAATTAATTAGCACCGAAAAGATTACCGCGATACAAAGCACTTCACCAAACAAGCAACCAAGAATAATCTAATTCCCGTGTGGGGACTTTGCTGTTTCCCTCGAAACGATCAACCCAGTGGGCAAAGTTAAAGATGGGATTTTAACTGAACACTTAGCAGGATTTGCTATCAATTAGCCAAAGAACGAGCGTCCGTACTGTCTACTTCAACGTATGTTTTTGTACAACTTCGCAATACATATTTCTACTCCTATCCTCTACACAGCGGAGATGGTTGACCATCGTGCGAAACACTCTCTTGCTCTCTGTTTCGTTTTAGACGAGGCGAATAAAAGGGTAATATTAGGATCGATAAGAAATCGAATTCAACTGAACTTAAAACTATTATATACAGAGATCTGCAACACTGTTATTAACGGTGAAAGTGCAGCAAGAACACTAGACCAATTGTGATAAACAATATTATTGAAATATTATACCACAGAAAAAGATAGTAAAAATTCGGCTCAAAAGAGTTCATCAAAGCTTTCGAAATAGTTCTTTAAGGCGATACCCTATTTTCAAACTTTATACATGATTAAGAATGCCAACTAGTTGTAAAACTTACGTTGAGAATCTGTAGTTTCAACTTCATCAGAATAATATATGAAGACATAAAAAAAACAACAAAAAACATCGATTGCAATAAATAATTTAAAACTACATCGTCAAAACAGAAGAAGAAGAAAAAACGTAACCATAACCTAACCCATCCCAGCTCCTGGCAAAAAGGCCAGCACAAATAGCTACCTTCGAAAAGGAAACGACGCGCCATTACTGACTTTCCTAACTGAGGCGGTGGTCGACCTTCGCACAAAATTCGAAAATGGCAGGGAGTTGATGAAATTTTTTCTTCCTCTTTTTTTTCAAACACAAACCACATCCAAAGGAAAATGACCGTGGCCAACGAGATTCGTGTTTCTTACTTTTTCGCTGCTGTTCGTTTCGTGCTTGCGATCGCACAGTTAATCATGAATATTTCAAACGGGAACTTTGCATTAGGCTTTGTCGTACGGGAACCGACGCTGCGGTTAGTTTAGGCGTTGTTTGGGCTCCGTTGCTGGGAAAACAACCTGACTAATTACAAACAAAAATTTAATCTAAATACATTGTGTCGGTTAACCGCCGAACAACAAAATCATAAATTTTCTCAAGTGGAAAAGCTAGAATTATAAGGAATATATAAGGTGGGAAGACAGAGTTCAGTAATGGACCGTTAAATTCGTTAAACATTTTTTCGATGCCAAACTAACTGGAACCTCAAACGGGTGATAAAATAGAATTCGTGGTTTTTGAAGTAGTGGCGATCAATCAACATTAAACCCAGTGCTTGCTTCTATCAAACACTTCACTCAATATATTCATATAATGTCTTGGTTATTTAGCTCGAATATGATCATATAGAAATTAACCTTTCAAAAAGTAATCTATTCCGTGATTCCACATTTTCTTCAATTAAACTACATGCATTCTGAAATGCTGCTGCTTTTGTATTGTTTACTGTAGATTTTTTTCCAATCACTGTATAAATTGCTTTGTAAAAACTCTTTCACTAAGAAATTAAAATCAAACAAACAAAAACAGATGTGTGCAAGACGCTGGCAAAATATTCATAAATGATCGCCTAAAAAGCGAACACAAATTCTTTGCAAAACACTTACAGCTTGCTGTAACTTGAGATCGCAGCAAACCGGGATTTGAAACTGACGTGTTTTGTTTTTGATGTGTCGCTTACGCGAAAAAAAAATCATTTTATTTTCGTAATTCAACTTCTATCAACAGTGAAACCATTAAATCTCCCAGTGAAAGACGTAGTGAATGCAAACGATTCCCTCCCAAAATGTGTGATTTTCGGCAGTATTTCCCAATTTTTTTGTATTTTGTGCTTCACCATCGCACCCTGAGCAAGAGTTATATCAGCTTAGATTTGTTTGTTAGTGCTAGTATTGTGCCTCCCGGACATACAATATTGAGTAAGAGTGTTTTTCCATTTTTTTTTTTTGGAGCAAAATGATAAGACTGTCCCAGAAGTAAAATGGCACACCTTCAGTTCGTTAAAAACCATTTGTATATGTATGTGTATGTCAATTTTTATTCTGACTTTTCATGAGTCTAGAAATTTTCCTCTAACGTTCTTCATAAGTTTCTGCAGAGATTTTCTGCAACAGTTTTAGACGCTCTTGTCAAATCTCGTCTGAGCTTTTCTATCAGCATGCTGAACATGTTTACGAAGACACCTCTTGACCAAAGCCAAAAATCATTCGATGGGACGAATTTCAGGGCAATTCAGAGAATTTGTGATTAGGTTTCACGTTTTCCGATCTGTACCAGCTCATGGTCAACTATGTGTTATGACACGAAGCAAGGTCGGGCCAGAATATTACAGGATGTAATGTCATGAAGACGCATCAGTGACAACAGGTTTTTTTTTTTCAAATATTGGTTGACGTAATAATTGGTTAAGACAAAATGATAAGGAAGATTACTGATTTCCATTTAATTCCAACTGCCTTTATTGCTTATCCTGACCGATACGCGTATTTCGTATACAGTGTGCAGACTTTTTCAGTGATCGCAGCAAGCCCGGACGAGCTTTCCAGCTTCAGATAAGGAACATTGGTGAGGTCGTTCTATATTATCAAAAATATACGTACGTTAACTATATACACGCCAGGATCAAGAATGTCCATTTTTGATTATGGAAGTGTGAAAACTCTTCACATATCCATTTGAAATGTGAAGATTTCCATGCGGGGCTTATTGTTTATGAAGATGACCTCAGAATGTACGTGTATGAACAGGCATTCTTGAAATGGGTCGTTGGATTTTCAATAGAGCTGTCACCTTCAATCTAAAAATATTTGCACATAGTGATAACATATAGATAACACACACACACACACACACACACACACACACACACACACACACACACACACACACACACACAAACACAGTGTGCAGACTTTTTGAGTAACGTGTATCAATACTCGAATTGAAGGAAAGCTTCGCAACCTGCCGAAAATATACTCTATTTCAAATACAAATACTTTGGAACTACAACTAACATTTTATCTAACCTATTCTGAGTCAAATAACAAAACTAAACTTTATATCTATCCGGCTTTTTTTAACTTCTTCCTATCCTACACTGAAAATTAAGTTTAGTTTGTACCACGCAATCGAACGCAATACATAACGAATCTATTCGTTTTTTTCCGCAACGAACCTGATTAGTTGTTCTTATGAAGCTACATTCGTAATTAATGGCACACGCGCAACTGTCGAAAGCACGAAGCATTGTTTCACCCAGTAAGAAAATCCGTGCATTGTACGAAAAGAGCTACGTATATTTTGTCATAAATTAAAAAGGAACGTCTTTCTAGTGGTGGCATAAGCTACTAACTGATTTACTTTATCGATTCGAAATGTAGTTGAAGAGAAACGCAACCACGTCAAGTTGCCCGGCGTTTTTTTAAAATGTTGCTGAAATAGGATTCAAACCTGAATACAAAGTTATTACTCTCAATTGTGCTTTAATTTTTATTTTGGGATAAATAAATGATTTCCGTCCATGCAAGAAAAAACACCATCATGCATGATAACGATAAAAGGGAAACAGTGATTGGCTGGTCTTCACGAAAATCATTTCGTGTACTAAACAAAAAGGTGTCATAATCGCATTTCACCAGATATAGAGCAATACGAATGTTTCATATAATATACGAGACATTTGTTCTATGTAAAAAATGCTCGTTTACGAAACGAGTGAAAGCTTATTTACAAAAATAAATTTTCAGTGCTAAGTAGATTTGTGTTCTGTTGTTTACATATTTCTAAGCTCTCTGCATCGTCTAGTTTCTAGGGTGTAGAGGTTGTGCGTAAGATTCCTCAATTCCTCAAATGTTCCTTAAACATTGTTGCCAGGCTTCTCTTTGTTTGACCTACGTATATTTTTCTGCAGTGTTTACACTTGATTTGAAATACCCCTGCTTTGCCTAATACATCTACTGAATCTTTAGTGAAGTCTAACAACGATGTCAATTGCCTTCTAGAGAATAATAAGTACAATCCAATTTCTCTAAGTCGTGGTTCAAGCTTTTGCGTAATGGCTCTGTCGAAGGGGACGGATACAAGTTTCAGGGGTTCAAGCGAATCGGAGAGAGTTGTTTCCAATTTCCTATGTAGAAGTTTTCCTTTTTGTTGATGACAGATTGGATTATCCCTTTTTCGTAGCCATTGAGTCTGACAGTTTCGAAGAGGTATGCTAACACTTTGGCTTTTCTCGTTTCATTGACAGGAAGAGTCCACTTCCGGTGGATCATGTGGTGGAAAGTGGCCATTTTATGTAGAAAAGTGTGGTCTGAAGTGTGTGCGATAACTCTTTGGGTATTTGTGAGTTTTTTGAACTATTTAAATTCTGAAGACGATGATGACAACGGTTCTCTCACTTCTAGAAGGTGGAGGAATGCAAGTTTCCCATCCTTTTCTATTTCATGAGTGAACTCAATTTTTTTGAGGAGTTAGTTGATTTCTTGAAGAATTAAGGGAAGATCCTCTTGTTTCACTACGGCGAAGATGTCGTCGACATTTTTCCACCAACAAGTTGGAAGTATTCCATTCGCTTTTAGGATTGGTTCTAGCTTCGCCATAAACAGTTCACAGAGTAATGGGGATAGAGGATTCCCCATGCGGGATCCTTTTAGTTCCATGCAAAGTCGAGTCAGCTTAACGTACATCCGCACCTTTTGCTTCCATGTTGTATCAGCTCCATGTTAGCCAATATTCTAGAAGGTTAATTGCGTCTTTGATCGGTGCGCTAGGGAAAAGGGCCACGACGTTCAAAGATACCTTTACTTACATAAGACCTGATGACTGTAGATGTTGTACAAATTCCTGAGAGTTACGAACTGAGCTTGTTAGGAATTGCTCGGAGATAACTTAAAATTCTTTAACTAGCCATTTTGCAAGCTTATAGGCTGGAGATCCTACAGATGATACAATCTCTATCATTTCGTTTCCGGATTTGTGAACTTTTGTGAGGCCTTTAACTTTGGAGTTGGTTCTTGAAGACAGACATCCCTTAGTATTGATTTACCCTCCTTTAATGTTTTATGATAAAACACTAAAAGAGTGTAATTCAGTACTAGGGGATGTAACAGTTCATCCTTTATCCACGAGTTTCACCATGTATTTATGGGGGTCTACTCGAAGCTGCCTGTAAGGTCCATTACTGATCTTTGAAGCCATCTGCCTGTCGTAGTCCTTCTTATCCATGATGACGCCTTTGTCTGCTTTCAGGTTGAAAACAGGCTTGGAATTCAGTTCACTTACGATTCGAATTTCCTTCTCGTTGTTGTGTCTTTGTTTCTGTCCGTCATTGATGATGTCTAAAGCGATAGTCCTAGCTTTGTTTTGTAGAGATGTCGGAAGTGTGTGCGTAATTGCTGTCTCCACGTCGATGACGATCTGTTTCACGGTGGGCCCGTTAATATCTGCGTTCATTGTTCCATTGACGATGTACCGCTTCGTAGATTTACCGCTAAAGCAAATTTACCAAATATTTCAGGGAAAACTGAGGTTTCCGCCTTGTCAACGTCATCATCTACACGAATCGTGTAATATTGCGAACCCGGCAATGCTTTATAGTTCAACTTCGAGTACGTTTTGTCGTCTATCACGATGCAGTACACAGAAAAAAAAATTTTAACTGGTGCGTAAAATTTACCCTTGTTAAATTTCAAGCCAACGTAGGCGTAAACTACGAAACTGTTTGCAATCTTCCATACAATAGGCTTGATTCTGGAGATATCTGGCTTAAATTTACATGAGAAATCCCAAAATTGTCTACCAAATCAAGCATCCCCTCTATGTGAAAAAGATAACGTAAAACATTAAATGTTCCTTTCTATCTGTGTACTTATTCTTGGCAAAAACTGTTTCATACAGTTCCGCGACCGTGGTTTCACGCTGGCTGCTTCTGCTTCTTGTACATCTTAAGGTCCAATCTCAATCTTCAATCTTTGGCTCGTTGAACGTTGGACTTCAAGGTGCTCAGAAAAAGCTCGTCCGATTTTGTCCGGAATGCACTTGACCTGCTGAACAACTTTGCCGATGACTAGAACTATCCATCTTATCAGAATCATGAAATAGTGCTCAATTTTGCATGCTCATTAGCGCTACGTAGCGGTGGAATTCCGAACAAAACAGTTCACCTTTTTCCGCACGTTTGCAGATATTATGGGTCTCGAGATATGCCTTCATGAATGTACTTGCATTATCCCCACTTATCCCCACGCACATTCACTCCGGTCCTATTTTGTGTTCTGGCCCTGGGGCCCTTGCTTGACTCTTGTAACTTGTTTTGCTATCCATTCCACTGTGAAAAAAAAGTGTTTTTCATTGCAAAAGACTTAACATGTTATCAAAGTTTTTTTTACACGGATTTCGGAATTAACGCGGTTTTTTTACACGGTACGTATCCCCCGTGTAAAAAAAAAACCTTAGTGTACTCTTCCTCAAACTGCCGGATCGTAGTTCGCACCGCTACCATGCCAACGTTTTCCACTTTCGCCAACCTTCTTAGTGATAATAATAGCGTTTTTAAACGGAAATCTTTCCCATCTCTCAAAATGCACGTGAAAATTAGCTGTGGGTTATGGAGCCGACAGACTTCCCGAAAAAAAAATTTGTTCATATGGCAGCTTTAAAAAGCAAAAAGCCAATTGCGATCAAAATCAACGAATGAAGCGTATGCATGAAATAAATTACTAATCAATGTCGAAATCAACGTACGAATGAACAAGGTAGTGTTATTTTGGATGCGGTCACTGGTGAGATCAGTCTGATAAGCAACATCAAACAAGTATCCTATTTCCAAAAAGTTCGAAAACGTGCCTGATGTGGAAATTATATATACTCTCTCTCTGTATCTGCAAAACATTTCAGCGGTATCTGCTTCCTGGAAGCGTTTCCATAAGTTTCGATTGGCCGTGCCTCTGGACAATTTGGTGAATTCGTCGCCGGCAAAACGAACTGGATCACATTCTGTTCATACTACGTTACTGTAGCATTTGAATAAGGCAGGTATGCTAAAAGAGTGTAGGTTAGTGCAGGAGTGAATAAGGCTAAAAGAGTGCAGGTTCATCTTGCTTTCGAATGAATGCATAGTGGTACAGAATGCGAAGTTAGCTGAAAAGATACGGATTCAAAAGTGAATTCTACAAAGTTGTTTCTATTAATGAGGCCCTTTTTTGGTGTTAATGAAAACAAGGGTGGTTCTTATTTTAAAGGAAATCAAAAGTCTAAATTTTTTATTTGTAGAAATAAAGGCATACATTCTTAAAAAATATTGTAGATTTGAAAATTTTAAGCAATTTTAATCCAATAAATTTCCGTAGCTTATGAAATGACCGACTAAGAGTTATGTTTCCAACGCTGCTTAGGGTATCCTTATAAAACGCCCAAGCAAGAAAATTTAGCTGAGAAATAAGCATGGAAGACGCATTTTAAAGGCTTCTCTTGACATCTGATCTCCCCGTATATTTCAAAACATGGCGATACATATCTGAATTCCGAAATATGTTAAACGTTTGTTGTTAAAGTTATATTGTTTTCATTACTTAACTTCATTATTAAATTTCATTGGTGTATTTTATATGGGTTTTACAATAACACGCACACTAGACTGGTCCAGCAGGCAAATATAGAAGAAAAAATATGTTCTAAGCCAAGAATTGAAATTCTGGAGAAAAATATAAATAATAAAAGGTCCTTGTAAATTTTTTTTTTCTTAAAATTGTAACCTAGTTAATTTCAAGCAACGTGGCCAGCAAAACATTTGTTTAGCATTTGAATAACCCGATTTTGAAAATATTTCCTCAGATAACTTAAGGTGTCCCTACAAAATAAAAGTTTTTTGCTCTAATTTATTGATTTCAACTTTACCAACAAAGCCGTCTATTAATGGTTGTAAAAACTTAAGGACATAAAAATCTTACCATTAGGGAGTTATTTACGATTTTCTTATAAAATTATGCCCTTTTTAATGTGTTTTACTTTTTCAACCATTTTTTCAATTAAAACAAATAACTTATATGCGGTTTTCAGATGTGATATGCAAGAATAAAAATCCTTTGAAATGCTGTTGAGAAATGAATTTTATGATTGCCCTATCCAGAAAAATCGACATTTGAAAAAGGTCTATTTTTTTACAAAAACCATAAAAGCTTTTGTTGGACATACGATAGCGACGATTTCAGCACACCCAAAGTTGTATCTTTTATAGCTCTAGAACCAATGACAGGATAACTTTACTTAAAATATTGAAATAAAAAAGTAAGAGCTACATAATTTATTTTTATAGAGACACCCTGAGCAATCAAGGAAAAATTGCTCCAATTCCAAAACTTATTGGATTAAAGTAGCTTAAACTTTTCTAATCAATATTTTTTTGGAGAATTTATGCCTTTATTTCTGCAAATACAAAAGCTAGATTTTCGAATTTCTCTGAAAACAAGGACAACCCTAGTTTTCATTTACATCAAACGAAGGGCCTCATTATTAGTTATCTCTGATGGATCGAGCATTCCAAATATTTTGAATTGGAATGCTCGATCCATCAGAGATAACGAGGACGAGCTATTTAATTTTTTAAGAGTTCATAACGTGCACATTGCTGTTATAACTGAAACTTATCTCAAACCTGCCCATAAGGTCAAAAGAGATCCAAATTATTTTGTCTACCGCAATAATCGCCTTAATGGAGCTGGTGGTGGCGTTGCCATCATTGTCCATAGCCGTATCAAACATCACATTCTTTCTTCATTTGAAACCAAAGTTTTTGAAGCTTTAGGGGTTTCAGTTGAAACAAAATTTGGCCAATTTACTTTTATAGCTGCTTATTTGCCTTTCCAATGCACTGGCCAGCAAAAGAACTGGCTCAAGGGTGACCTTCGGAAACTTACCCGTCATAGGTCTAAATTCTTCATTATTGGTGATTTTAATGCAAAACACCGTTCATGGAATAATGCTCAAAGCAATTCCAATGGTAATATACTATTTGATAATTGTTCTGCGGGTTATTATACTATACAATATCCAAACAGCCCAACTTGCTTTTCTTCTACAAGAAACCCCTCAACTATTGATTTGGACTTAACTGATTCATGTCAACTTTGTAGTCAATTGATTACCCATGCTGACTTTGGTTCTGATCACCTTCCAGTTACATTCGAAATATCTCAAGAAATCATTTCTAATTCCATCAGTTCTACTTTCAACTACCATAGAGCTGATTGGGATCAATATCAAACATTTATGGAATACAACTTTGATCCTAATGTTCCATTGCAAACAAGAAATGAAATTAATAATGCTCTTGAATCTCTGGCATTTTCAATAGTTAGAGCAAGAGCAGCTTCAGTACCTAAATGCGAGGTTAAATTCGATTCAGTTATAATTGATGACGATCTTCAGCTCTTGATTCGTCTGAAAAATGTACGTAGGCATCAATATCAACGAACACGTGATCCCGTTATGAAAGTCATATGGCGAGATTTACAAAAGCAAATTAAAAAACGCTTCTCTGCCCTGAGGAACAAAAACTTCGAAAATAATGTGTCAAAATTAGATCCGAGTTCCAAACCTTTCTGGAAACTCTCTAAAGTCTTGAAAAAAACTCAAAAGCCTATACCAGCACTTAAGGAAGGTGATAAAATTTTGCTCACAAATGCGGAAAAAGCTCAAAAACTTGTTAAGCAGTTTGAGAGCTCCCATAATTTCAGTTTGGGACTTACTAGTCCTATTGAGGAATCGGTTTCCAGGGAGTATCTGAATATTTTCTCTCAAGAAAATATTTTTGATGATTCTTGGGGAACCGATTTGGATGAAGTAAGAACTATAACTAAAAAATTTCAAAATATGAAAGCACCAGGTGATGATGGAATTTTCTATATCCTCATCAAAAAACTCCTGAGAGTACTTTGTCTTTCTTGGTAAAACTATTTAACAGATGTTTTCATCTAGCATACTTTCAGATAAATGGAAAAATGCAAAAGTCGTACCAATTTTGAAGCCAGACAAAAATCCGGCTGAAGCTTCTAGCTACCGACCGATCAGTTTGCTTTCTTCAATAAGTAAGCTTTTTGAAAAAAATAATTTTGAATAGAATGATGCTTCATATCAATTCAAACTCAATTTTTGCTGATGAACAGTTTGGTTTTCGCCATGGGCATTCAACTACGCATCAACTTTTGAGAGTAACAAATTTAATTCGTTCAAACAAAGCTGAAGGCTGCTCCACTGGAGTTGCTCTTCTAGACATAGAAAAAGCATTCGACAGTGTTTGGCATGAAGGTTTGATTGCGAAACTGAAAAAGTTTAATTTTCCGCTTTATATCATGAAATTAGTTCAAAACTACTTAACTGATAGAACTTTGCAAGTAAATTATCAGAATGCTAAATCTGTTCAATTGCCCATTAGAGCTGGTGTTCCTCAAGGTAGCATACTTGGGCCAATACTATATAACATTTTCACTTCAGATCTCCTGATTTACCTCAGGGGTGTCAAAAATCTTGCTTTGCTGATGACACAGGCATTTCCGCTTAAGGAAAAAGTCTTCGTGTTATATCCAGGAGGCTACAAAAAAGCTTGGATATTTTTACAGATTATTTTCAAAAATGGAAGATTTCTCCTAATGCTTCCAAAACTCAACTTATAATATTCCCACACAAGCCTAGAGCTGCATTTTTGAAACCAAGTAATAGTCATATAGTCACTATGAACGGAGTTTCAATTTCTTGGTCAAGTCAAGTAAAATATCTTGGACTGATACTTGATCAAAAATTAACTTTTAAAGATCACATTGAGGGCATTCAAGCCAAATGTAATAAGTACATAAGATGTTTGTATCCTCTTATAAACAGAAAATCCAAACTTTGTTTAAAGAACAAACTTCTAATATTCAAACAAATTTTTAGACCGGCCATGCTTTATGCTGTGCCAATATGGTCTAGTTGTTGCGCAACTAGGAAAAAAGCACTTCAAAGGATTCAGAACAAAGTTCTGAAAATGATTTTGAAGCTGCCACCCTGGTTCAGTACTATTGAATTACATAGAATTTCAAACGTTGAGACTCTAGAAGAAATGTCCAACAAAATAATTCATAAATTTAGACAAAAATCATTGCAATCTTCAATTGCAATGATCAATTCTCTCTATAGATAAGAACTAGTTTTAAGAAATCAACTGTAATTCTGACACGCAGGCAAAATAAACCCTGTTAAAAATTCTGAATAGACAAAGTAAAAATAATATTAACACAATTAGATATTAATGATAGCATATAAGGTTGAAATGTTAATTACTTAGCAGGATCACATAGGATAATATATGAATGTAAAACAATGTAAAATTTGGAATAAATAAAGAGTTAAAAAAAAAAAAAAATTACAAACAACTTGTTGCTCCAAAACTTCAAACTTAGGCTGAAAATGTATCTTTCCAGCTGAATTCGCATTCTGGACCACTGTATAAATCACTATGTCGGTAGTAGCCGACGCTGTAAACATGGTTTGATGTAGATATCGGTATTTATAGTACATGTCATCACAAATAATTCCTATATTTTTCCATACGATGCAATTTGTTTAGCCTATTTTTCAGTGCTCTTGTCTAGCACATGAACTTGGGGCAAATTGAAATTTCAGACTCTAAACAATAACCGGTAACATGGATTACGGCACGGGTAAAATTCATAATTTTTCAGAGTGTACCATAGATTTCAGATGATTGTTGGCGCTACAAAAACATGCACATTCAAAAATGCTTATTTGTTATGGTGTACTAGTTGTAAGCAATTTCTTCGCTTCACTGAATCTATCTTTGTGTTGTTGTTTGTTTTGGTGTTTCTATTTTTCATTCGATATAGATTCCGTGTTTTTCGTGAAGTAAAAATTTCGGTGAATGTTTAGTGGATAGTTATATTTTTAAGTATATATTTCTTTCTGTGTAGTCCTACGTTATTGAATCAATGCTGATTCACTTTCGATATCACTCGACAATTAACAAATGTATTCAATAAATAAGTTTTTCAACTAGGATTTTTAAAACAACCGACTCTACCAGTAAACATCGTGACGTTACCCTTCCTGTTTTCTGATGCGCTGTACATTCGGCTCGAAATGATCAACTTCACCACTGCCGTGTATGCTGGATCTGGCGTCCAATGTGGTGCCATGTTTTTGTGTAGGAGCGCAAATTAGAAGCGCAAATCCTCTGACAAGTTAGTTATCTTGCACCGCCCGTATTTATATTCTCAGGCATTCTTCTCTAGCTCCATAGATAATGCTTAGGTCCCAACCATTTGAAGAGAAATGGAGCATCACTTAATTTACTTAGATTAGATGCTCCCAACTACCATTTTTAAAGAAATTTTTGTTCGGTACACCAAACCTTTCGTTCAGCTATTTTCTCCGACAAGTCATTTCCATTTTCCTTTGATAGCTACTGAAAGCTACGTGGGTATCCCGTGCCTTCTTATGGTGGATACCAAACCCTCGCTATCTCCAACGGTTGCATGAACGAGGCCATGTGAGTGATCAGGGAGTGTTTTCGTGGAGACTATTGTGTGAAAAAACGTATCCGTAACTGTATACGTCTTCAACGAATTATTCCTCATCGTTGCTCCATCTACGAGATGTGCAAACGTCAATGCTATTTTTTAGTGAAAATGTTCTTGTCACGATTTTCTATATCCAAATCTTTGCCAACTTTGTAGTGTTCATTACTCGGAAGAATTTTTCATATCTTAAATCGTCCATTATAAAGCACTCAGAACTATTACCCAGAAGCCGTTTGTAGAATTTTCAAGCTCTCGTTTTCACGGATGCTGTTGGTTCAGGATTTGCTTGAGCTTCTGTTTTACGTTAATATCAGTTTGTTATTTTACTTTGCTAGGGAATCCAACCACTACAAGTAAGCATTACAGAATGACTGAAAAGAAAGGTTAACATGAAGATTGATTTGGTTTTATCTTAACAGACAATCTTTATGTATTCTAATGTATTCTTATGAAGGTTTTACAGAAATTTCGAATTCCACAGATTATCAACCCCGTATGAATACAACCAAAAGTGATTAACCGGTGCAAGATTCGAATGACAGGAAAGAGAAACAAATTTATCGAACCGAAAGGTTTCCAATCAAATAACAACGAAAATTTAAGAAGAAAAAAATCAGTACCTAATTGATATGAAAATTTAAAGCTTGAAACTAAGTTAGTTGTTTAACTTAGGATTCTAAAGGATTTTGTAATATATATTTTGAAGAGAGCATCTGATTTCTAATGTAGATGATGAATTTGCTGGATGCATGTTGAACCATAATCATTGACTAAAACAAGAAATCGATGAAAATGTTTTCTTTATTTGTTATTGGGTTACTACCTTCCATAATTAATGCTTCCAAAACCGAACTGAAGCCAACTTCTATCACCATTCAAAAAAAAATCCCACAGTAGCGTAATTCGACGAATCGACCTCTACCATTTCCACCGCAAATCTACGTCATATTGTGTGCAAACAAACAAACGTACATGATTCAAGCGCAGAGAGGAAAAAAGCTAACACAAAACGATCAGATCGCGTGCCTCTGTTTTTTTCGGTTTTCCCACAACACGTCTATCGTTCGGTCAAGAGCCTATTCGCGTTTTTTTCCTCCCTCTGAGGAAAGCAAATCAACCTCCAGCCAGCAGCAGATGGTGGGGCTTTCGAAGCCCGGGGAAAAAAGCCTATCAAAGCTTCACCCTGACATTTTGCTTGACTTGTCAACCACCGCCCACCTTTGGGGAGCGAGAAAAAAAAGCGGATGTTTTGCTTTTGGCGTTGTTCGTTAATCTTAACTTGCCGGAGTTTTGCTGGCCTTTTGCTGGTCAAAGTTTAGCACGCTGAACGTTGACGAGGGAGGCGAAACGAGGAAGGCAATGTGGGGTAGTTAAGAGAAAGAGAGAAGCAAAGTGCTGTTACGCTAAGGAGATTGATGTGATAATCCCTTTCTTGTGGTTAATACAAGTGCTCGTCAAAGCTAAACTTAACTTTGGAGGCAACAAGATACTTCCCAGTGGAAGTAAGGATGAGTTTTTTGTTCATTGATTTAAAATATTCAAGGTTGGCATGTCATCAGGTTTTTTCTTAGCAAACTGAGAATTTCAATCTTATTGCATATCACAGTTATATTCCCAATTTAATATTCTAGATGTAGAAAGCATCGTATTGCCTAGAAGGTGCGTCTTTACTTGATGAGCAGACTATAGATAGCTGCATAGAGTCTTGCAAGTGGAATATAACATTTATTGGCGAGAGTAAATTTGACATAATAAACATTTAGAAATTGTTACCGTACGGTGCAGCACTACTTCGGCATTTGACCTATTCTCGCCAATCATCGCTATAACTCAGTCGTATTTGAACCAAATGACGTCACGGTCCCAATGGTGCAGTGGTAAGCGTGGTCACCTCTTGGCCCAGTCGATCTGGTTTCAATTACTGTCAGCACCGTTGGAAATATCTGAGAACGAATAATCTCTGATCACGTCTTTAAAACCATTTGTTACGCTGGTTGAAATAAAGCTTGATACTCCAAGTTCTCAGGTTGTTGAATTTTGATATATCGAAGACAGTTTATCGAACATATGCCCATATGCCAAAGTGAGGTTATTCTACTTGGTGAAACTTGGTGGATTCATCGCTATATATCCTATCGAGTATCATTGATTGGAAGCTGGTTTCTCCGGTTAGATTAAAAATGTTGCTAACAGTTTTACCGACATGGAAGTTCGGATGGAGAAACGTGATGCATTGTGGGAGAGCTTCAGAGAGGTTATCGGAGATAACTGTATATAGTAGTTTTTAGTTCAATTGAATTCGCTTCCCTATCCAACCCAACATTACCCTTTATTTGACTCGTCTAAACGCAAGAGAGCAAAAGAGTGTTTCGCACGACTGATAATCGATGGTCAACCATCTCCGCTATGGCGATATGGATAGGAATATAAATATGTAAAGCGAAATAGTAAACAAACCAGTACACTCAGGAAATTATCCGTACGATTTTTATACGATCGGAACTATGAACCACAAAGCAAGGGTTCAAGACTCATACGATACGAAATCGTATGAAATGATTACTGTTGCATTAGTCGAGAAAAGCATGCCTCATATACACTTTCAATCGACATCACTTATCAAGCGTGTTTAGTTCCGAGGAATTTTGGCTCGACTCTGAATCCCGAAGTTCATGGTTCAAATCCCCGTACAACTTTATTTTCTGTGAGGAAAATTTTCATACGATCGTCCTATGGACTTCTATTCATTAGAGAATCGTATGAAATTTGCAATAATATCTTATGACAAATTTCCATACGATATTCGAATGAATTCCTCTCGATTTGTTCGCTCAGTGTAACGTTGAAGTGGACAGTACTACGGTCGTTCGTTCTTTGACTAATTGATGACAAACTCTTCGATGTGTTCAGCTAAAATCCTATCCTCTACTTTGCGCGCCCGGTTGATCGTTTTGTGTGAAACAGCAAAGTTCCCCCACACGGGACTTAGGATATTTTTGGTGGCTTGTTTGGTGGAATTCTTTGTATCGCGGTAATATTTGATCGGTAAGGCTTTATAGCCAACAGTGGTCAAAGTGCAAACATTGGAAGAGTAACACAAGAAGCCTACACGAAAGAACGTGAATCGATTGAGAAGGAACGCTTGGAGTTCAGTGATAGGTTCTAAAAAACCAACCAAAGTAACATTGCAAAAAACATCCAGCTTTATTAAGTATTATTAAAGTTTTATGAAAGCCGCTAGAAATCACTAGAAAATAAGAATTTTTTAATTTAATTTCCATCTAATTCAAACTACTTTTATTGCTAATCTAGATAGACACGCGTATTTCGTCTACAATTTACAGACTTGTTCAGTGTCGTGTCTGTCAAGATATGCAATAGAGGTAGTTGGAATGAAATGGAAATTACCAATTTTCCATCTCGTTTTCAAGTAACAGGTATTCCACTAAAGTTTACACTCACCAGGATTCACTAGAAATCAATTTGGTTTTATTATGGCACCAAAAGGTGCCAATAAGTTTTATATTTTAGTCAGGTTCATGAAAACCTAATCAGCTTGTTAACAACGACCTTAAAACCTTGTCTTCTCAAATTTTCTTAAGCACATCCCCGTGCGGGGTTGATCAAGGCATGAATGAATCCGACACCATGACCAGTCTTGTTTGGTTGCTTTTTAACGTTTGGATGAAAATTGATAAAATTTTGACTGAAACTGGCTAACTAATTAATTGGCAAAACGGCATCCCAGTCTGTTAAGTGGTTATTGAGATGGCATCGAAAGAAGAGCAATTCCGTCATAAATGTTGTTCGCCACCGTAGAAAATCCGTCTTTGTCCCCCAGGTGGATCCAAAACTACCTTGGATTCCTTCATCCGATGGAGTCCCGGGTGGTGAAGTCATTCAAAACGATCCAGACGACTCAGCGGTGCAAAACTGTGCCGAGAGTGCGTCGTGATGTACTAACATCAAAGTAAACAGAAAGCAATTGCCAATGCAGGAGTCTAACGTTGCCACATCAAAGTTGGCCGTTCCTGAGGAGGTAAGAAAAAAGAAGGTGGACCATTTCTCGAAAAATCGTTTGGCTGGCCATCTATGAGTGAGTCAGCCATATATCAAGATGGGTACCATGAATGGGCAAATCTACCGAGATGAGTGCTTCCAAAAACACCTGCTGTCCTTCCCGCTGTCTCACTGAAGCGAGACGCTATTTTGACCGAATATAGCAGTCTTGCTTCTCGCGCAGTCGGTGTTAGACCGATACAAAGTGATTTTATACTTTTTGGGCCATCAAACTTCGTAAAACACCTAATGTTTCGAGAAAGAGCTGGCTTTGAAGAAATAGTTGGTAAAAGTATCAAAAGAAGTCAACCACAACCTTTTCTCGTTTTCCGTATGTATTAGTTTCATGAGACATGATTTTACAAGAAATCTTTGTTTACGTTCCCCGACTTTTTACAAACATGAATTACGTGAAAAATTCATAATTTCTAAGTGTGTATGATATCCTCCAAGTTTTGAAAACTCACACGACTAGGCTCTGTTGAAATCATAAATTCATAAATCATAAATCATAATCCATTTTTGTGAGGCATCCGGAACCTGACTTCCTACATCTTAGGATGTCCAACAAGATCCTGGTTATGTGGCAACATACCAGTCTTGCTGCAGCATACTTAGAGAGGTTATGAAAACTCATAATAAAATGATCTTCGTACAATCTATCGGCAAAGTTTCTAATCGACCAATTCTGTACAACAAAAAACTGTTAGCCATCGTTAGAAAATTCATTGATCATTGGGATTTTTTACTGTACATAAATTGAAATAATAATAAGGGAAGGTCCATTAATTATGTCACGCAGTAAGGGGGGAGGGGGGTTTGGGAAAACGTGACGATCCATCCAATAAATTTGAAGGTCCATACAAAAAACGTGACAAGGGGGGGAGGGGGGGTTATAAAAAGTCAATTTTTGCGTGACGTAATTAATGGAAATTCCCTAATGGAAATTGAATAATTGAGAAATCGTTGGATCCAATCTGGGTCAATATGACCCAAATGAATTAATCGTAAATTTTTACATGGAGCCCTTCAGAAACGAGCAAAAAAACCCAATTTGGTGCGTTTTGGGTCATATCGAACCAGGGATCTGGCGGACAGAGATTTTCCTGTAGTCAACATCTCTAACAACCAAACGTCAGAATATTCATTGTTTGTAAACAATGCTGGCGTGCCTACCCGTAGTAACTAACGTCGGACGGGCCTTATTAAAATGATATGTTGCATGCTGTCAAAAGCTAGTATATAGGACAGGGTTGCCATGCTCCTGTATCGAACCAATACATTATAAATACATTAATGAGGGTAAAAAAGATAGAACCGTGTGTATCTCAGCAATCGCTGAGTTAAAATTCACAACAATCACAACGTATCACAACAAATCTTCATCAAAATCTTTTAAGTGGTTATCAAGATGGCATGGAAACAAAAGTAGATCCACCAAAAAATGATGTGCGCTGTCGTAGAGAAATAATAAAATAAAAGATAATGTTCAAACTTGTACAGTATGTGCTATAAAAAAATTCGAAAGTTTTCAATACTTATTTTTGGGTAGCTTTAAATATTATGTTTACCATGATTCACCGAGAGTATAATACCAATAATGTTTACTAGAATGAAAGATATGAAGAGAAAGTGTTGAAAGTTCCGTCAGTGTACGGTAGGTTGGAAATAGAATAGAAGTATTGAAAATTGAGCGAAAGGGCATGGGTAAAGTAGTACTTGAACCAAGGACGTCATCTTTTGCCTAACATCCCATTGCGGGGTAGGTCGAGGTATGGACAAATCCGCAACCTCAACAGGCAAAAGATGATGGTTGGAAGGCGCTCATGTACCACTGATGGCTTTGTGATAGTTATTCTAGCGATATATTGTGTGCACTCTGTTTTGGTGCGCTCATGGGAGAGGAATCTCTCCTTTTTGGGTTTGTTTTGATTCGCAACGTCTGAGATCACTCTAGTTTTTTCTCGTCGTCTCTAACGTAGAGACCCCGAAGAGAAACACCGTTAAGCGTTGCGATACTGATCCCCATCAGTATGATTAATGGTTACCACCATTTATGGTTTTGACATACTCTAATTGTTATGTTTTGTATTCTCCGTGCGTGGAGTAACTAAGTGATCTCAGACGTTGCGAACAAAACAAACCCAAAAAGGAGAGAGTTCCTCTCCCATATGCGCATCAAAACAGAGTGCAAACAATATATCGCTAGAATAACTATCACAAAGCTATCAGTGGTACATGAACGCCTACCAAACGTCACCTTTTGCCTGTTGAGGTGGCGGATTCGTCCGTGCCTCGACCAACCCCGCAGCGGGATGTTTGGCAAAGAGTGACGTCCTTGGTTCGAGTACTACTTTACCCATGCCCTTTCGCTCAATTTTCAATACTTCTATTCTATTTCCAACCTACCGTACACTGACGGAACTTTCAACACTTTCTCTTCATATCTTTCATTCTAGTAAACATTATTGGTATTATACTCTCGATGCCTCATGGTGATGAGCGAACATCTCCTTCTACATCATAATCGTTACGCCACGCACGGAGAATACAAAAACATAACAATTAGAGTATTAATAAGTAGGTTAGGTATAGATGGAAAAAAGCGGGGTAGATATTAAGTACATTTGTTTTTGACTCCGGATAGGTATAAACAAAATAATAATAAGATAAGTATAAACAAAATAATGATAAGTAAACGTTTTATATTTAGAAAATAGTATATATACGGCAGGTGGCGAAGGTTTTCTTTAAGTCGAGTTATTAGTACGAGACACTGAAGAAGTCTGCACATTGTAGACGAAATACGCGTATCTGTCGGAGATAAGCAAAGGCAGTTGGAATTAAATGGAGAATACTAATTTTTCTTCTAATTTCTAGTTACAGACATTCCACTAAACAGCTCAAACCCTCTAGGATTCAATTAGAGTATTGTTCTCACACTGAAAGTTAATTTTAGTTTATATTACGAAATTGAAGGTAGAACTAACAAATTTATTCGTTGTTTTCTGCAACGAAACTGATTTGTACTTATTATGAAGAAGCATTCGTAATTTATGCCACACACGCAACTGTCAAAAGCACGAAGCTTTTGTTGACACAGAAAGACATTCGTACATTGTACGATAACAATACAATGAGCTACGAATATTTAATCACAAATTAAAAAGAAACGCCCCTCTGCACTATGGTCCGAATGGACGAATTTCACGACAAAAATCGATAACTCGAAAACCATTAACTTTGAACCAGATGGTGTCTTCGGAAGATTTGATTTTTAAAATAAGATCTATCTTTTGGCTTGGGTTGTGACTAGGGTGGTCCTTTAATGTTCATAATAAAAATTTCAACATTTTTTTCTTATGGTTTAGAGGATTTTTGCTTCAACAGAATTGTAGATATTTTAGTTTAATGAAACTTTGGTGAAGAAATTTTAATTCTATCTCATCTATGTATCGTTTTATAACAGTATTTCTAACTTTCCTTAGGGTGGGACTTGAAAAAACAGTATTTTTGCTGTAACTTTTTGTTTCAATTTGAATTCGAAACTCTGCATAGATAACTTTTAGGGTATAAAATGATGCACATTTTGAAGATACAAGATAGTTGCTAGTTATTGTATTGAAAAAGTTGTAGGGGTTGAAGTGTAAAAAATATACGTTTTTGCAAGATATCTTATTCCTTTATTTGCAAGTATTTGCAAACACATAGTACGTGAACTGGAAGTAATAACTTCCATCTACAAGATCTATGCAAAATTGTTTGTGCCCTTTTGTCCTCTTTAGGGAAAAAAATCTTTTTAAATTTGGTAGTTTTGCATTTTTTCTGCATAATTTTCGATCAGCAGCATCAAAAATTATCACCGAAGACCGTAACAACTGGAGTTTTTTTTATGAAAATGTTTATATTGTTATATTAATCCATTTCAGTTAATTTATTAACATTCATATCACAGACAAACAGACATAACATATCGAACATTTTTCACTACAAATCATGGTCACTAACACACCTGCGCCATCTGTTGAGCACACTGTGATGGATGACTAAGCTGAACAGATGGCAGTAGTGTGTTAACGTCAAACGAAAATCGGCTATACGTACTACCTGTGGCGATATTACCAACTAAGAAACATTTGAATTGACCGTTTAATGGGTAATCGATGAAGAAACTGCAAGTGTTATGTATGTTTGTCTGTGTTAACATATTTTAATCTTCGTTTGACGTTAACACACTACTGCCATCTGTTCAGCTTAGTCATCCATCACAGTGTGCTCAACAGATGGCGCAGGTGTGTTAGTGACCATGATTTGTAGTGAAAAATGTTCGATGTGTTATGTCTGTTTGTCTGTGATATGAATGTTAATAAATCAACTGAGATGGATTAATATAAAAATATTAACATTTTCAAAAAACTCCAGTTGTTACGGTCTTTGGTGATAATTTTTGATGCTGCTGATCAGAAAAATTATGCAGAAAAATACAAAAACTACCGAATTCTAAAAAGATTTTTTTCCCTAAAGAGGACAAATAAAGGGGACAAACAATTTTGCATAGATCTTGTAGATGGAAGTTATTACTTCCAGTTCACTGTACTATGTGTTTGCAAATACTTGCAAATAAAGGATATAAGATATCTATGACAAAACATAGCAAGTTATTGCTTATCTTTTCTGGTTACAATAACTTCAACTGCACCATAGCAGAATCTTTTACCTATCGGATCAGAATACAAAATGAGAAATCTACGCAATACGGTATCGTGTTACTCGTTGTATCAGTCAGTATACCATTCTAGATAATGTGCATCATTTTAGTACTCTAAAAGGTCATCTATGCAGAGTTTTCAAATTCAAATTGAAACAAAAGTTACAGCAAAAATACTGTTTTTTCAAGTCCCACCTAAGGAAAGTTAGAAAAACTGTTATAAAACTGATACGTAGATGAGATAGAATTAAAATTTCTTCACCAAAGTTTCATTAAACTAAAATATCTACAATTCTGTTGGAAGCAAAAAATCCTTCAAACCATAAGAAAAAAAGTTGAAATTTTTAGTTATGAACATTAAAGGACCACCCTAGTCACAACTCGCAGCCAAAAAGATAGATCTTATTTTAAAAATCAAATCTTCAGAAGTCATCATCTGTCCAAAGTTAATGGTCTTTGAGTTATCGATTTTGTGTGACATTTCCATTCGGACATATAATGCTCTGATGGTGCATGCAGGACTTATAGATCTACTTTATCGACTCGAAATGTAATTGACAAAAAAAGCAACCAAGTGGAGTTGTACAGCGTCTTTGTAATGTTTCTGACATGGGATTCGAACCTGAACTTTTTGAAAGTGCTGATTCTGAATCCGTGGTTGATCTCACTAGGCCATGCTGACTCGTGAGAACAAACTTGATTAATGAGCATGAAGTTATAGCTTTCGACAGCACTCTAATTTTTATTTTGGGATAGATAAATTATTCCCGCCCATATCAGCAGCACCACCATCATGCATGAATGCGGTATAACAGAGAAACAGCGATTGGCTGCTCTTCACGAAATTCATTCCGTGCATTTTACAAAAAGGTGTAATTATAGCATTCCACCAGATAAAAAGCATTATGAATTTTGTATACAATATACGAGACATTTGTTCTATGTACAAAATCCATGTTTACGAAACGCGTGAAAGCTATTTGACGAAAACAAATTTGCAGTGTATAACATTTGATGGTAGGAGATTTTTTGGCATTATGTCAAGGTCTCAATATGTTTCTTGATCCTGGAGATGTCAGGGAAGTGCTTTGATCCTAAGTCGCTGCTGTGAGATCCTCTAGGATTTTCTGGAGCTCACTGTTTGCATGCGTAGTCCCACTAGGTCCTGGTAATGACAGTACATCAGGATTTGGCCCACTTTCCAAATCTCAGTGTCGTTGAAAATTTGAAAGAGGCCTTTGTCTGCATATTTTCCCCTACCCCAGCCCGAGCAGCCTGCTGCACCTCTGGTTTCCATTGTCGACAATGTTATCTGCGTCATGGCTGGATAATTAAATTTTCTGATGAAATTTACGACTGGAGTGGACTGTTCTGAACTTGTAATCAAAAGGAATTTACACTTCGATCGTGTCCATCAGAAACTCCATCTACTGTGAAAATCAATTCAACCTATAGTTGATTAACTATGCTGCGTTGTTTCACCCGCCATTCACCAGTTAACAAACTTTCATTTTGGCTCTCTAAGAGTGCTAGAATGTGATCTGTGTTGTCTTCTACACTCACTGGGAAGAATCTAATGATGATTACAGCACGTACGAGATATTTTCTCATCACCATAGCAATAGATTTTACTTCCCCAGAGATAGACACAACAATATAGAAACGATGATTTTACCAGGTTGGGCTGTTTCCTGGTTTTTGCAGACAAGAACTATTAGATGCCCGGTTCTCGGTCGATTATTGACCAAACTTAGGTTTAATATGTAGCCGTTTCACGTTGCTGTTCAGCACTAGCAAGAATAGCGTTTTCAGCGTTGTAAGCAATTGTTGAGGAAGAAGTCCCTGTCGTTAAGGCAGTCAGTTCGGAAGGGTTCCAACTCTCAATGTAGTGTGAAATAACGCTATGAAAAGGTGTACTTTCCCGGTCTGCGTGTCGTTTGATTCAGTCCAGAAAGCGCAAATTTGAATTGTCATTGATTTGTAAACGATTTTGAACCAAAACTTCTCCCAGATCGGGGTGGTTAGATCCGTGTTTCAGGACTGCGGGATGGGCTTCCGCACTTTGTTTGTGCGTGACCTCCAGGTCTGCCATTGTACCACTGCAAGATCAGCACTGCGTGACCTTTTTCACAGCAGAATTTGGTGTCTGCAACGGAGTAACGAAGCAGAGACAAGATACGCCTCTTCTTGACTGATCCCTCAGCTACCATTCGCTTGTACCGTTCGTTTATCACGAGCATCTCCATCTCCGCTTTCTGCTCATTACCTGGAACCATCTTGGTGAGGATTGTACCTCTGCAGCTGCGGGCGAATTCTTCGGAAAAACGTTAGTGGCGCAGCACGATAGAACTGCGGGGATAGAACAGGTAATATTCATTCCATCCTCGAAGCTCGCCGCCTTCTTCGAAACCGTCACCTTCCTGCAGCACCGGACTATCTGGCACTAAAAAATCGACGAAGAACACTGAAGAAATACCTTCCGCAGAACTGTTTGCCATTACCTCCTTTCGTTGCCATCAATCTCCATATGCTTTTCATCGAACGCACTCATTCTGGGGCTTAACACAAGTTCGCGTGATATTCAACACCTGTGGTTAATATGCCTGTAGATCACTCACGATTTAACCCTCGGATATTTAGCGGCAAAACCGAAAAATATAATGCGAGACAGAAAACATCACGCTTAGCATCGCAGCAGGAGTTTGCCAATTGGTACAAAAGATAGCGCAATGCCGGTTCGGTTCCACTATTGCCCAAGACCTCACTATAGACCCGGCGAGACTCCACCATAGACCCAAGACCCCAGTGCGTGGCACTGGGTCAAGAGAGGAGATCCAACAAACCAACGTAGAGATTCAAAACTAAAGTGGTAGCAATACGCACCGAACGGCCGCGCACACC
>JASCZW010006780.1:0-83063 GCA_034211315.2 Aedes japonicus
ATCTCGAGTCAGAACATCACGACTCGAACTGTTTACCAATTTTCTTTGGTGTTCATTAATAACGGCAATTATTGAATTTTTATTTCTTAACGATTGTAAACAAGCACTGATCGATTTGTATGTTTCTGACAATCTGTTTACTGGAGTTGCAACGTATTAGCCAGATCGGCTTGAAGGTCATTTTTTCTTCAACATTTTACGAGACTCTGTCTAGCACGTCTTCATTCAGATATTGATTGAAGGTTCCACACAGGTGTGCTTTCAAGAAATCTAGAAATTGTTTCTAGTGATTGCTACCAACATGTCAGCATATAGATCCTTTCAATCTTTGCAGCCAGATATCTTGAACTTTGCGAAATCCTTCCGAGCATGAATTCAAATCAGAATCCCTCATTGTGCTTGTATCCTTTGTACCAATTTGTGTGACACTACATTGGTTTGATAACTGGACAAACATGCATATCTGATTTAAGAAAATTTACATACGATGTTTCTCCATTGAAAGATACTGACGAATACAGTTTTCCAATTTTTCGAACTTCAGCCTTTTCTGTGAAATACCTGAATTCTCCAGACCTTAAAGTTCTTAATCTTCAATCGAAGTTATGAGAAATTCAAAAAAGTGTGCTGTACACCTGACCTCAAACATGCACCATCCCATTAATTCATTCTCCAACGGGCGCTAAAGATAAATAATCTCGAATTTATTTCCGCCTAATTACACCGCAATTGTACTTCGACAAAGTCCGGTAATTGCCTCTCTGCTGTGAGTCCACACCAACACCTCCAGAGCTCACAGCCAACAGCCCAGCACAAGGGGATATTGTGCAAAATCAATCCGACCCGGCGGGGTTACCCGAAAGCAAAATTGTTATAGCAAACGCATAACCGAAAAAAAAATATCTCGTTAAATCGACACTACTTAAATACTATCACATGTACCGACGACCTCTGAAGAGTCTCTTTGTCTATCACCACCATCACAGCACATCTCGTCGTCGCTTCACGCACTGGCCGGCTGCTGTAGCTAAAGGCGCTCAAGGTCATAACATTATTCATCTCCATATTGGTCGCAAGTCAAGTTTGCCGAAAAACCGGAAAATGTTAAAACACCTAAATCTTCTGTTGATCTTTCTAGTGCTTTCGGGGACCGTTAGTGCCAGCGGTAAGTAGATGACGTCAGGTGTATTTTTTTTTCTTATGATTATTGGTGATTTATGTTGTCGTAGAATTGATCGAGCTTGGCTGCGAGGATGATAGAGATTGTGAAATGTTCAAAAGCAGTGCCGTTAAGAGCACGTGTTCCGAAGGGACATGCCACTGCGAATTGATAGACGGGGGTAATCAAACCGTTTGTAAGCCGGTGATCGTCAAGGCATCCAATCAAATAGGGGGACAATGCCCCTGCCTTGCGAAAAACTCCTACTGTAACGAGAAGATTCAACTGTGCATCTGCAAGGAGGGCTTCATACCGAGCAGAGAGGGAAAGAAATGTATGAGTAGTAAGTGTTGGGGAGCTGGGCTGGGTTGGGACTATTGAGGTTATGGTGTTAATTTATCATTTCTGCCAACAGAGTCCATTGCACTGGGCGAGACCTGCGAGATCGATGAGCAGTGCATAATTAACGATCACTTCTCACATTGTGATGACGTCCACAGCAATTGTACTTGTTCCAATCATTTTGTTATCTTCCAGAACACGTGTCATTCCATTATAGGTTAGTAACCGTTGATTGAACTGCTTCCGAGAGTTGATATATCGCTTGTAAATTTATAGCTTCCGGCGAGCTTCCTTGTCAGCAGGACGCGGATTGTGGCAACCGTACCGCGAATTCAATTTGTCATGAGAAACAATGCATCTGTGGTGGAGGATTCGTTGCGAATGCCGAGAACACGACCTGTCTGCCGGTGGTGCACTACGAGCAGGAATGTAGCGACTCGAACCAGTGCATCGCCCAGCTCGGAATCGGTTCGCTGTGCAGCGAGGGAAAATGCGTTTGCAATGAACAGTACTTTCCGTTTCCGATGCACGCCAACAACAATACCAACGAGGAACACAAGATCCATGTGCTGTGCAAGAGGAAAGTCAGTGAGTATTTGGGTTTGGCGAATTCTTACTTGGGTGGTTTTGCTTGATCGTATTGTAACGTTTCAGCACACGGTGCAAGCTGCAACGATGACAAGGAGTGCTACCAATTCCATCGGGGACCTCACGAGCAGACGATGGAATGTTTCATGAATGAGTGCGTTTGCTCGCAAGGATTTGTCGAGAAGGGAGGCATCTGTATAAGTTTAAGTAAGTAAATTAGTGGAAATTAGTCATTGATATGCATTACAAAATCTTACTCTCTTTGATGAAATTACAGACGGCGCCTCAACGATCCACATGTCATCGCTGATGTCATTTCTGCTGCTGACCGTAGCTTTCTACTGTAAGCAATTATTTACCTGTTAAATAGGCAACGCCTATAGTTGTATAGTTTATTGTTAACTTGTTGATTATTTTCGTAAATAAAATTCTTCATTCAAAACTCCACAAGTGTTTCAATATTTAATGCGCAAACTCCGACAACGATGGCCACATGCACGCGGTTGCTATGTCCAACAGGTGTCCCGTTTGTTTTGAAACTTGTTGCGCACCGGCGTGTGTTTGTTTACAAACAACCCCTGACCCCAGCCATGGTAACCGTCCACGTGGTTTCCCTAGTGATTCCCGGCTTCCGTATCCATGGAAACCAAACATGTACAACAGAAAATTTTCAGCTGCCAACTAGATTGAGCGGAAAAAATTACAGGAAATTACATTAACTATGGAAAAATAGTGCAAAAAATGGCAAATACACAAAAGTTCATACACGACACGGCAGGTAAGACTCGATGGCATTAGCGAAATGTGGATTAAACACTCACAACATTTAAATTCCCCTTGAAAAGTTGAATTTTTCAATGCATCTTCGGCGGACAACGTGGAGGTCATCAAAGACTTCCTGGACAACGACGATGTCACCATTCTGGCGGCCGTGTCCATCGACGGCGAAGTCCTGTTCCAGAATACCGTACCCGTCGACGAACACTACTCTCTACTGTTCTACAAAATCCCCAATCTGGAGTACCACAACCAAACCACCCAACCCAAAATCGGCATGCTCACCTTGGAAGGAGGCCTAGCGAAATCCATCTACAACTCCCTGCAGCGGGTATTTTCGCCGTACATCCTGAAGAAATCCGAATACTCTACCGAGGTGAAAACGATCCTCCAAAATCTACACTCCAATCTGGGCCTGTCACTCGGATTAACCGAATCCGGAATCCTCTCCATCCAAGACGAAATCAACTTTTGGCAACAGAAAACCCGAACCCTACCGACCAAGTCCGATCGGGAAGCTGCGAAATCTTTTGCCGCCATCCTCGATAAAATCAATCAGCATTTGAAGTAAGACCATCCTTGCAAAAGCCTGCCGAATTTGAAGAATAAAGTTCATAATTTCTTCCAGGGAAGGTACCGAAGCTAGCCTCAGCCAGCTTGATGAGTTCATCGACGTTTGCCAATCACATCTGGACGAAATATGGCGACTTCCGAATCACTACCCGCAAAATCGCATGGGCAGCATTTTCGATTTGATTTGTAACAATCCCAGGATACTCTATAGTTAACCACCCAGCAAACTACAGCCACTTTCTTTTGCAGCCTCTCACGTGGTGAACGCCTGCACCGACCATCTTACCGAACTGGACATCTGGGACGGGGGTTCGATCTATCTGGATGAAGCCATCAACCACGTCAAGGAGACGCTGGATTCTTGGTATCAAACATTCGACAGCCTGACTCGACTCTTCTGGCCGAACTACGAACTACACGCCTGGATTGGCGAGCCGTACAGCTCCAAGCAACTGAACAAGTTCCGATCCCGATTCAATGAGGTTCTTCCACAAAACCCTTACTCCTTTTCATCCCAACATTCAACCCTCCATTCGTCCACAGATATTGGAAATCAAGAACTCCAAGGACCTGCTGTACGCCCTCTTCTTCGACAATGATGAATACTTTCTACATGTCAGCGATATTGCTGAACCCTTCAAAGGTACACCCCACCATCTCCGCCATCAAACCCGTTTCTAAAACCTCTCGTTCCACACAGAAATCAACATCTACGACCTAACGCCCCTAGGCAACAAACGCTGGGAGGTGGCTAAGTCCCGCAATGAGAAATCTCTTGCCAAAGTCGATGAAAACGTTGTCGCCATCCTGAAGCAGAAGATCTACGAAAGCATGGGAAATCCTCGGCAGGCAATTCATGTTTTCAACCAGTACAAAGACATCTTCACCCGACCGTACGTCATGAAGGCCCTGACGGCCGAACGGGAACAGCTGTTCCAAAGTATCTCGATGATCATACGTGAGCTGCGGGAGATGCTAACGGCTGCCAACTATACCGAGGACTACGTCTCACCAATTGTGTCCGAAACGCGCTGGTATCGGGTGGTTGAGCAGCAAATCAGTCAACTGGAAGCCGTTACAGAGACGGTTCTCGCAGATCGAGAGGGATTTCAAGGAGTTTTGCAAAAGATTACCGGCTTTCGAGAGGAAATTCAGGCCATGATCCGTGCCAATTTTGAGAGTTGGACAGAGAACTCGATGAGTGCCATACGCGAGGGAGAATTGAGGTAAGTGTAGCTTCGGGGATGTCAAAATTGATCGTTACAACGCAAAGTTTCGATTGCAGCCTCCGGGAAAACCAGCCGGTGGTGATCTTCGACAAAACCGAGCGTCAGCTCATGAAGGTAACGTTTGGACCGAAGATTGTGACATTTTGCGACGAAGCTCGACATCTGCAAAATTTGGGATTGAAGCTGAACCCAGAAATTCAGAAGAGCATAACGCACTCCATGAAGTTCATATCCTATGCTCGTCGACTGCAGCAAATTGCCACGTTTCATAACACGATTGGCGATCGAATGATCCCGTGCCAGCGACCAATCATGCTGAAGAACGCCATGGAGTTTGCAAATCTGGTCAAAAGTGAATCTGTATCGTGGAACGACGAAGACTCCGTTGAACGGTACATCAATAGTCTGCAGGACGCCGTCAAGAGGCTGTCCAAGGACAACAATCTACTCACGGGCTACCACGAGCAAGCCAAGAAATCCGTGCTAAAGTTGATGGAAACGGATCTCATCCGGCAGAGTAACGTGTGGAAGGACGAGATGCGGAACCTTCGAGAGGTCATCTTCAACCTTGAACGGCAAGGCTACACCAACCTTAATCCGTTCAAGCTGCACTGGGATCACCAGTTGTACAAGGTTCTTGAGTATCAATACATAGCCGGTCTGTTGGACGTCCACCAGAAGCTACCGGACATCCACGTTGATTTGGTATTCCGACAGCAACAGATACAGTTTCGTCCAACGCTGGAAGAAGTCAAATCCAAATACTACTCACAACTGCGTCGGTTCATCGAGAAGCCGCTTAGTTTCAAGGGTCTCTCGGAACAAAGTCCCAACATTTTCAAAGTGATGATCGAGAGAAATGCCCAACACTTCTCCGTTCTGTACGAAAAGGCGGAGATTGTGTTTCGAAACTTGGTCGAGTTCCGCGACAGCTGGCTGCCATGGGTTGCCCTAGGAATGGCCGATATGGAACAACTGTGCACGGTCCACTGCACAACGTGGCAAAATTGGGACAACAACTTTCGAGCATGTAAGAAATTCAGTCAGCAAATTGCTCGCATTCAGACGTCCGAGAAGGAGATCGATTGCTTGATTGTAAACTACGCTCCACTCTGTTCGGATATCGACGCCATCAGTCGACGATACTGGGAAGCACTGTCGAACAGCTTGCGAACTTCTATTCTGGACAACATCTCCGTGCTTCAGGAATATCTAGCTTACTCGTTCCAAGTCCTGCAGAACATCCCTCAGGACGAGCTGGGAATCTCCGAGTCCAGCGCGAAATACGAGAAAATTGTGAACGATTTGCCGAAGATGACCGACCTGGTTAAATCCCTTCAGGGTAAGGACGGTTGTCTGGCAGGGTGGTGCAAGGAACGGGTATCAGCTCTGAGCGGCATCCTGACGCAGTGGAGCCAGCTTCAGCCGTTGATTGAAAACCATCAATCGCTACTGCAAGGACGATTAGATATCATAAAGGAGAACATCCTGCGGCAGATCAATGAGTTGAACGATGAAGCGGAGAAGTTTTCCATTCGGTGGGAGTCTACGATACGGGATCTGGAGGTGAGTGCGGTTTGCGTTATGGGGCTTCGGGGAATGTAAAGGTATCACATTTTCAGACGAATGAAAACGCGGATATGATGCTGTTTCGCGAGCGCCAAACTCAGTGGAAGAGTATTATTGACAAACGAGAGAAACTACAGTGAGTTTACGATCAGTCGAATATTTTGGAACAGTACTCATTGATTATCTTATTTTTGCAGAAAACAAACGGAAAAATTCAACATCAAAGTCCCAGCGGACTTTGACGCAATATTCACGAAGCTCGAATCGGAGATCTCCGCACAAGGTAAGAACTGGGAGATCTTCAACAACTTCCTGAATGACTACGATACCGTGGCCAACGAAGAATGGACAATCTACCGTCGTAGACCGCATATTCTAGCGGAATTTCTAGCCAAGTGGGAACAACCTCTCGATCAACCACCGAGCGTAGCCAGTTCCCGCATTCTAGCTACGGTTGAACGGTACAAATCGGTACTTCCGCAGCTCAATTCCCTCCAATCAGAGGCCCTCGTAGAAAAACACTGGGCTAAGCTCTGCCAAATGTTGAAAATCGATTCAAAATCTCAGCACGATCTCTGCCTTGGCGATGTTTTGGCAGTTTCCGATAACCTACAGCAACAGCTAGGCGATATTCAATCCATCGTACGACAAGCAGCTTCCGAACACGTTATACGTCAGGCCATAGTCGAACTGGAACAATGGAGTGCCACGGCTATGCTGAAACTGATTCAACATACCGATTCCAAAGGATCGACCATTTCGTTGATCAAAGATTACACCGAAACGTTGAATAAGATAGGAGACAATCAGTTTCTTCTGCAGACTGCTAAAAATTCAGCCTCCTTCGAATCATTCTCCGATCAGGCTGATATCTGGGAGGAGAAGCTGAACAACTTGGACTACATCATAACACATCTGAACCAAATTCAGAAGAAGTGGATCTACCTGGAACCAATTTTTGGAGTCGGGACACTGAAAAGAGAGGAAGCCGTCTTCAAAAGCATCGACAAGAACTTCAGATATATTATGCAGGAAGTTGCCGGCGATCCGAGGGTCGTCTCCACCAACAAGATAAACAACGTTCTTTCGATCATAGAAACTCTACAGAACCAGATATCCCGCTGCCAGAATGCACTCAGCTCTTACATTACGTCCAAACGCAATGCTTTCTCCCGATTCTATTTTCTGTCCGATGACGACCTGCTGGAAATTTTAGGTCAATCATCGAAGGAAGCAATCATTCAGAAGCACATTCGCAAACTGTTCCCTGGAATTTACAAACTTACCATCGATGAACACGGTTCCAATATTCAAGCATTCTGTAGCGAAGAGGGCGACGAATTACAGTTAACGAGCCCCATACAGATCACGCCCATTGTCGAAGACTGGTTGAATGCCTTGGTCGTGGAAATAAAATCTACCATGAAACACATGATCAAGAAATGTCTCCAGGTGGATGCCTTTGATGAGAGTGCTATCCGCGACTTCCCGATGCAGATAGTATGCTTAGTCAACTCAATCAACTTCACTCGTCGGGTTGAAAAGTCCATATCCGGGATGCAACTCACCGACCTCAAACGACACATCCAGGACGATATCAACCGCTTCTCGACGCTGCTCCATCAAAACACCGATCCATTGACACAAATCAAGCTACGCTCACTGTTAATCGATCTCGTCTACCAATCGACTACCGTAGACTACCTGAACAACCATAACGTAACGAACCTCCAGGATTGGTACTGGCTGCAGCAGCTGAAATTCTACCAAGATCGCAATGGAAACGTCATCGTTAAAATGGTCTACGCGGAGTTTGAATACTCGTACGAGTTTCTCGGCAACTACAACAAACTGGTCTACACATCGCTTGCTCACAACTGCTATCTTATACTGACACAAGCGATGAAACTCGGGCTGGGTGGTAATCCATTTGGCCCTGCTGGAACCGGTAAAACCGAATGTGTGAAGTCCCTCGGAGCAATGCTCGGACGACTGGTACTGGTATTCAACTGCGACGAAAACATCGACACTGCCGCTATGGCTCTGATCCTATCAGGTCTAGCCCGATGTGGAGCTTGGGGCTGCTTCGACGAGTTCAACAGACTTCAGGAGGCTACCCTCTCAGCAATATCCATGCTGATCCAGCCGCTTCAAGTGGCCCTAAAGGACAAGCAACAGGAGGTACAGTTGAACAACGAAACCGTCCCGCTAAATCATCACTGCTGCGTCTTCGTGACTCTCAATCCTGCAGGCGAGGAATACGGAGGTCGACAACAACTTCCACTGAATCTACAAGCCCTATTCCGGCCGATCGCCATGCAAGCTCCACGGCCGCAACAGATCGCTCGAGTTACTCTCTTCGTCGAGGGATTCAAGAACGCCGACCGGATCGGTTGTCAAATCGTAGAGCTATTTGAGCTTTCAAACAAGATGCTCTCCAAGCAGCGCCACTACGATTGGGGACTGCGGGAGTTGAAAGCAATTCTTTCGGCATGCGGCTCGGCGCTGAAACTATCCGGAGAATCCCTCAGCTACGATCAGGAAGCTGGCGTTGCAGTTAACGTGATTCGTTCCAACACCATGTCCCGACTGACCCTATCGGATTGTAAGCGTTTCGACATTCTGTTGACAAATGTGTTTCCGAACATCCAGCTAGCCGACAGTCAGAATGAAGAGTTGAGATCGAAAATCATGGATGCCTTTTCGGTCCTTGGGTATCAACAGAACACTCGGCAGATGGAAAAGTGCCTGGAGCTAGCAGCACAATTGCAGAAACGAATGGGCGTGGTGGTCATTGGGCCTCCCCGTTCCGGAAAGTCCACGATTATTTCGGTTCTCAAAGAGGCACTTCTGTCCCAAGGCAGAACAATCAGAACGTACATCATCTCTCCCAAGTCGATGAGTCGTGTTCAACTGCTGGGAAAACTCGATCCTGACACGCGTCAGTGGACTGACGGAGTGCTGACTTCCACAGCGGTTGCGGTCAACGCCGAACCAAGAACCGTTACATCCTGGATAATTTGCGATGGAGATATCGATCCGGAATGGATTGAAGCTCTCAATTCGGTTCTGGACGACAATCGGCTACTGACGCTGCCTTCCGGATGGAGAATACAGTTCGGAAGCAACGTGAACTTCATTTTTGAAACGCACGACTTATCAACGGCTTCTCCGGCAACCATCTCCCGAATGGGCATAATCAATCTAAACGTAGAAGATCTTCCATATCAGTTGATCGTCAGTGCCTGGTTGGCTAGGCAAGCGGAAGGTGATGTGTTGAAGTCATTTCTGGATCAACACTACTACCGAGCAATAGATTGGATCGAAGAGCAAAAGCAACGACCACCGGGGTATTCGACTGTGAGTCTGGCGGAAGCTGGACTGGTGGCAATCGGCTGCATCAAGACAACCGACCAATTCTGTGCTAATCTACTCTGCGGACTCAACGGAGTATTAAACGGAGATAATAAAAACAGGCTTGCGAATCAGGTTTTCTCTTGGGCAGATGTTACGGTTACAGATAGTTCCGTCGCTGAGTACCACTACTACAACAGCTTTCGGGACATGGTCGAGTTGTACAGTACCGATGACATCACCGGATCATACATCAACGAAAACGTCTACACTAATATCTTGGTGAAGACTCCTTTGATGAAACTAAGCGGGGAGCTGCTGAAGTGCATACTGGATTCCAAAGACCGGAAAGTGGCCCTATTGGTCGGTCCCAGCGGTAATGGCAAGAGTCTTCTTCTACAGACCATCGTCTCCGAGTTCAGTGGATATCAACTGGTAACCATCAGCTGTAGTGCTCAGTTGACGACAACCAGCATTTTAAATACTCTGAAACAGAACTCACTTGTCCTCACGACAGTCAAGGGTAAAGAATACCGACCAAAGTTCTCCCGCATAGTGTTGTACTTGAAGAACATCGATCTCTGCTCGATCGATTCATGGGGCACATGTGAAGTCGTTCAACTGTTACTGCAGCTCATCAACCGATGCGGTTTTTACTCCGAAGCACTTGAATGGATCAGCGTTTGCGGGATTCAGATTTGCGCATCGATTTCCAATCTATCCAAATCCCAAATATCACCTCGATTCCTTTCAATTTGCCACCTAGTGCAGATGGGTTACCCAAACAATTCGGACATGGAGTGTATAGTGAAGAGCATGATCCTCCCGGTCTACAATCAGCTCGGGAAGAGTTCGATTAGGTTGAAACTGAACGACTTGGCACGCTCCATTATGAACGTCTATTTCGAGATCCAGGCACGTTTGAACCGAGGCGAAACGGTACACTACCGCTTCACACCCAAAATGATCGAACGCTGGATCAGTGGAGTGCTGTACTATCCCGAGGAGTACTTCAGTCAAGCGCTGAGATACGAATGCAACCGGATCTTCCGGGACCGTCTGGTGACGGACGATGACCGGCAGCTGTTTGACGAGATCGTTCGAGATAACTTGCGGATGCTGTTGGATATGGATCAGAAGAGTGTATTCCTGCCTAAGGATGGTCAGAAGAAAGCAGAATTACAACTGGTTGACAAGGAGTACCTGAGCAACGCCGTCAATCAAGTTATTTCGATGTGCAGTAAGTAAGACTTCTTTCGGATGTTAAAATAAAGTGTAATGATCTTTTATTTTATTTTTAGACTCGGAGGTTATCTGCGTAGATATTCCAATATCGGAAGCTTTCCTGGATACAGTTTGCTCGATGGTCCGCGGACTGTCCAGACCTCAGGCGAACCTAGTTGTTTGCGGAAGAACCGGCTCCTGTCGCTTGGAAGCGCTCTACGTTGCAACGTCAATGCTGAACGTCAGAGTGGCTTTCCCGCAACCGTCGAAAAACTACGCGATCAACGATTTCAACAATGACCTGAAAATCGTCATGCAAACGTGTGCCATTGAAAACGAGCCCGTAGCGTTCTACATCGATCACACGGTGATCGACTTTCTCGAAGATGTTATGAAAACGTCCGAAGCCATTTTGGAAGGCGCCGATCTATCGGACTTTTTCGGCGATGATTTGGAAAACCTAGCGACCCCCTTGAAGGCCCAGGCCGCTCTAGAGTCGTTCCAATTATCCCTTTCCGCATACTTTCTGCAACGGCTGAAGAACAACTTTCGCTTGGTAATCCTTCTGGAGTACTCGTCGCCCAAAATTCGAGAGCTCTTTGAAAATTATTCCGCATTATATCAAAAATCGGAGATGATTTGGATTCTTGACGATAAGATAACTCCCGTCGATAGTCTCGCACGATACCTAGGAGACATAAGCAAAACCGGCTCCGGATCCGAAAGCCAGCAAACTCCTCTACCAGTGTTCTTCAACGACCTGGTCGACTACGACATCTGCCAATGGTCACGATCCCCCAAACGTCGAATCCAGTTGATTCGTTCCTATCGACATATTTACGAGAAGGAAAAATCAGAAAAGGAACGCTACAAATCCAAAATTCAGATTGGCGTAGACAAACTCTCGGAAACTCACAAGGTCGTGGAGAAGCTCAAACTCGAAGCCCAAGAAAAACAAATTGCTCTAACGGAAAAGCGCAAACTGGCAAACCAATCACTGGAGATGATCTCAACTACGATGCGTGGTGCGAACGATCAAAAAACGGAACTTCTAGAGTTGCAACGCAAGACGCAGGACAGCAGTGTCAAGCTGATGGAACGGAAGAAGGTCATCGAAGAGGAACTCAGCCAAGTTGAACCGATATTGAAGGAAGCCAGTGCCGCGGTTGGACAGATCAAAACGGAAGCCCTCTCGGAGATCCGATCGCTGCGAGCTCCTCCGGAAACGGTTAGAGATATTCTGGAAGGCGTCCTGCGGTTGATGGGGATTCGGGACACCTCGTGGAACAGCATGAAGACTTTTCTGGCGAAACGTGGGGTTAAGGAGGATATTCGATCACTCGATCCGGTGAGAATTAGCCCGGAGAACTGTCAAGCGGTGGAAAAATTGCTGCAGGTGAAAGCGGAGTCGTACGATCAGAAGAATGCCAAACGTGCCTCAGCAGCGGCTGCACCTCTTGCTGCGTGGGTCGTGGCAAACGTGAAATACTCCAAGGTGATTCAGAGCATTAAACCACTGGAGCGAGAGCAAAATGAGTTGAGGGATAACTTGGAGAGAGCCGAAAGAGAAATGAAGTCACTCTCCAGTGGCTTGGATAACGTGAACGATAAGGTAAAGGAGTTGTCCGAGCAGTTGAACGTCTACACGCAGGAAGCCGCCATGCTGGAAATCAAACTTGATGATGCAAAGCACACTCTTCATTCCGCGGAAGTGTTGGTGCAAAGTTTAAGCTCCGAATACGTAAGCTGGAGCAAGGAATTGGAGGAACTGAATCAAACGATAACTCATATGGACAAGCGAAGCTTCATGACGGCATTTTGTATCACTCATCTGTCTGATCTGCCACTGAATGAGCGGAAAAGCGTTTTAAATACAGTATCGAAGCTAACCAGAGCGGAGCCCTTTGACCTAGACGATCTGGTAACCAACCAGGACAAGATTATCTGGGAGAGCATGGGACTAACTGCCGATCAACAGTACCGGGAAAATGCCATCATACTCAATCGATTCCTTTCGCTACCGTTCGATACAACACCAATTCCTTTGCTGGTAGATCCCACTGAGCTTGGCCAGAAGTGGCTAACCAGCTACCTGATTCAACTTAACCATACTTTCGAACTGACAAGTCAGTCCGCCGATCGATTCAGCTACATTCTCGAGTTGGCAATTCGTTTCGGAAAGATTCTCATAGTCCGTAACGTCAATGCCATTGAAACTCCCCTGCTCTCACTGTTCTTCACTCGGATCCACAGCCGGTTCAACAAACGCATGGTCCAGATCGGTAACAAACTGATCGATCTGCACGACGACTTCAAGCTGATTCTGGTGACTCAGAATGAGCGGCTTGAACTCGGCCCGGAGTTGCAGGCCTTCTTTATGAACCTCATGTTCACCACCACGGTTGATGGTCTGAAGGACGTCCTCACCTTCAAATGGGTATTGGCCAAGGACCCAGAGATTGAGCAGAAACGTGTCGAACTCTTGGAAGATGAAGGTAGATTGACAAAAGAGAAACGTGCTCTCCAGGATAGACTTCTACAGGAACTGTCCTCTTCACAGGGCGATATCCTGAAGAACGAGCCGCTTCTGACTACTCTGAATGGCATCAAAGCCAGCGCGAGTTCGATTGAACAGTCGCTAGCGGAATTTGCCAATATCCGCGATCAGCTAATGGACCATTACAACAGAAGGCGGGAGTTCTGCGCAATGGCCTCGCAGTTCTACATGGGCATAAGGAGATTCTACGGCATAAACGTAGCCAAGTTTACCAACATCTTCCTGAGTGTCATCGACAACGAAAAACATGCAAGCGTAGATGAACTGTACGGGTTCTTAGTTAGAAGGATATTTTCACTGCTAAGTCGCAGTATCCCGAAGGACGAACAGATGATTCTTGGGTTGAACATTTGCAAACAGGCCTTCCCACAGCTTTTGCCGGAGAAGGAGTGGGAATCGTTTGTGTTCAACTTTACAAATGCCGATCAGAACACGGCGGAAAACCAGGTTCCTTCGTGGATAAAACAGGAGATCATACCGAAAATTCTGGCCATGCAGCAACAGCATCCGGAGCTGTACTCCAAACTGAACCTGGACAACGTAGACATTTGGCAGAAGTATCTGAGTTCCGATGATGGTGCCGTTCCAGTTGGAGTTAGCGATTTCCAAGCCATTCTGGTAGCACAAATTCTTCGACCGGACCTGCTTATTCGGATAATAACTCGATCCGTGCAGAACGTTCTCGGCATCAAAACCCTCTACACGGCAAGACCTTCGATTAAATTACTATCTGAGGAAAGTTCGGCTGACGAACCACTTCTACTGATCGCCTCCTCCGGTATTGATCCTTCGGAGGAAGTGCGTGAGTATGCCAAGCAGGCAATCGGATTGTCCAAGTATGCAGAGTTCACGATCAGCAAGGGTCACGAAGGGGATGCCATGAAGCTGATCAAGGAAGCTGCTACGGCCGGAAGCTGGGTTTGCATCAAGAACATTCATACCGTGCCACAGTGGCTTCGCCATCTAGACGAAGCTTTGAAGTCGCTGAACTGGGCGGAAGGATTCAAACTGTGGCTGACTTCGGAAACGGACAAGAACTTGTATGAGGTGTTCGTCAAGAAGTGTAACAAAATTCTATACGAACCGCCAGCAGGTCTTAAGCACAAGATGAAGCTACTTTTGGATCAACACAGTGGTATGGTGACCAAAAAGCGAGACTACAAGTCGATCAAAATGTTCGTAGGATTGTTCATGTTGCATTCGATCGTCCAAGAGCGGAGATCGTATGTTCCTCAAGGTGAGTTTGGAAGACCTCATTTTTTCATTCGAACTAATCTCCTTATTGCATTTTATAGGCTGGAGCAAGTGGTACGACTTTTCCGATTCCGACCTGCGGACAGCTATGCAGTTGATCAAATATACCGAAGGGTCTAACACGCTGAAGATCCATTGGCCTCTGATCCAGGGCCTCTGCGAGAAGGTTGCCTACGGTGGACGCATAGACAATGACAATGACTTTGGGAAGTTGGAATATCTATTGCGGGAGTTCTTTGACGAGAAGATCATGACCAGCCGTTGGCAGCCAATGTTCATGTCAGTCACCTTCCCAAATTCTAACCATTTGGATGTAAGGCCCGGTTGTTGAACACATTTACACTGTACCTATAAGTAAATATTGTCTTTCCAGGACTACCTCAAAATTGTTGAACAACTACCGGACACAGATACTCCGAATCTCTACGGCATTCCTGCGTCAACTAACGTTTCAAGGGACGTTATTTTCTGCAGAAATACTTTGAAGGAGCTAAGGCAAAAATACTTCAGCGGAGGTAGCACCCAGAACTACGAGAAACGTGTTAAACCCATCATCAACCTATGGAACAAACTAATGGTAATCCTTTCGATAGTTCTTCCCCACTTTATAACCTTACTTATCAACTTTTTCTCACAGAGTGGAACGATCGCTAGCCGTTTAGAAACGGTCATCGACCGCAACAAAAGCAATCAGGATCCATGGATGATCTTTCTCCTCTCGGAGTTGGCGATCGTTCGCAATCTGTACGACTCAATCAACGGTAGTCTTCAGGTGATTAAAAACTCGTTGAAGGAGCTTGCTACCATTTCGGCCAAGGATCGCACTATGCTCACGACCATCTGCGACAACCAGGTCCCCCTGCAGTGGCGTCGTATCTGGAGTGGTCCCAAGACGGCGATCGAGTATCTCAAGGCGATCGGATTCAAAACAAAGGAAACGGAACTGCTGTACAACCGGATCGTCGAGGAGTCTCGAGTCCAGGAGATCAACTTCAACAACCTGTTCAACGTGGAAGCTCTCCTGACGACGTTGAAAATGATCAAATCGAAACAATTGAACGTTTCTACCACGGAGCTGAAGCTTACTGCGTATTTCGACGATCATAGGAGCGAGAGGGGAATCTCGATCGCTCCTTTGCTGGTGAGGCATTCCATAACCTAAATTAAGATATATAAATAAACTGGATAAATCGTTGTTTCTTGCCTAGATTGATGGCGGCTATCTGGACGGAGGAAAGCTCGCAATTCAACAAGGAGCCAAACAGTCCGCCGGATCGAGCTACACCGGTAGCTTCAGGTTGGATTACATCGCTTCGGACATGCCCGTCGAAGGCCGATCCCGACGTGGTGACGGTCAGTTTGAGATCCCTCTCTACAATAACATTTCCCGGGATGTCCTGATCTGCCAGATTGCAATCGAGATTAGTTCGGGTCTCAGCAAGTCCCAACTGGTGGCAGCGGGAGTTGCTTTCGTCGTTCCGGAAGCCTACTGAACAAGGGAGCATTTCTTTCACATCCATGGCAGCGTTGCTGGCAATTCTACTTAACTTTAATTACGCGAAAATATTTACACAGTTGTTTACATTTGCCACTACACGGTGGTGCAGGTCTAGATGAACACACCTCGGTAGATGCTCTAAATCTAATACAGCTAGGATTTCACATCGGCACCATTGCCGTTGGAACTACTGGTGCTGCTGCTGCTAGTCGAAGAATTCCGGTCGAGATTTCGGATCATGCCGGTAGCTGGGCCTTGCAGGACCTTTCTTGAGAGGCGCATGAATCCGGATACCGGATCGCGGCCGAAGTACTTTACCTGGATTTCGGTACCCACTTCCAGTCCGAGAGCTGAGGGGTGGGCAATCTGGAAAGGTGGTAGAGAAGGAACGTTTCGTTATTAGGAATTGATATTATCTTGCATTTGAGTAGGAGATTAGCAGACTTAATGTAGGCGTTATTTGGCGGCCCTGGAACTCACTTTAAATAGAATAATAGAAGCAAATTTCAATGAAGTTCTGTAGGAAACCTTACGAAGAACAACAAGACGTCCTCACGCGAGAATAACAACACTTTGTATTTCATTTGCCTTGACTTGTTTTTTTTTTCATTTTTCTTTACTAACGAACAATAAAAATAAACATGTTTCAGTGACTGGTTTCTTTGGGTTCGCTGTGTGACGTTCCATTTCCGTTTTGCTGCCAAAAGTGTCCAGATAGCGTTGTTTACAAAAACAATTAGATGTGCCTACGCATTACTGGATTCAATTTTGTGATAACGTCGGAGTTTTTCATTAAATCAAGCACAACATCTGCCAAAGAAGGAAGTAGGCTGTGCTTCTGAGCGAATAAGACGCTTTTTTCCCGTCAAAGTTAAAATTTTGGGAAAATTGCTAAATAATCGTGTTTTCGATCGAATTTTACATTAAGAATGTACCAAAGTGGTCCCCAACGGGTTTTGCTCACTGATGTTGAACAAATCTATGCATTTCCGATCGATTTTCAGAGGAACTCCCATATCTGAAAATAGTGCTTTTCCCCTCTGTCGTGCGTGAATTGATGAGGAGTTGAAAAAAGATGACGTCTAAAGGCCTGAATACACGCACGGCATCGATATGCCTTCTTCATACAAAATAGAAGGCGTAATCGCACCTTCCGTTGGGATACCTTCTATCATTTACCGTCCTACATCGCCTTCTACCCAAGAAGGTAGTTACTCCACGCCTTAAGGTTAAGGGGATAGAACCAATTACTCGCGGTCGTCTCGAGGTTTATAGGAATAACAATTTTAAGGATGGGAAAATTTGGGTGGAAATTTTGAACAAAGCATAAGGAACAATGGTTTTCTTATATCTAGAATTTCAAATTACTATTTTTTAACTAAACAATTTTTAATTTAAAAAAAACTCACTCACACACAAACACAACCACACTCACACACATAACCGCAATCACACACTGGCGCACACATTCCTCAAAAATTTAACCTAAACAAGTAAGTTAATCAAACTAGAATCTAAGGCTAATGTTAGTCAAAAACACATAAATGAGTTTCATAAACTCCAGATCGCGTGCAGCCAAAATATCTCGATTCGGTACATTGGGTTGTCTACCTCGAGCCCGAAGGGAATCATAAAGCTCAGATCTGACTCCCCGATGCTCAGTACAAAACCAAACAACATGAGAACACAGAGATTGCTGTCTCCCAGCCCAACACGGAACAAATGAGCGTTCAAAGAATAATGATTAGACATGAGGCGAGACATCACACGATTGAAGTCGCGACCCACATCCAATCCCCTGAACCAAAATATCTTAGACACCTTAGGTGTGATAGAATGTAGCCATCGCCCTAAATCTCCTTTACTCCATTTATACTGCCAGCTAACGATTGATATCTGACGAAAAATATGGAAAAATTCGTTGAAGGCGATTTGTCGGTCATAAATATCGCCTTCCATAGCGCCCACCCTTGCAAGCGAGTCCGCTTTCTCATTGTCAGGAATCGAACAATGAGAAGGGACCCAAACAAAGATGATAATAAAAGAACGTGAAAATAGAGCACTTAGAAGACCTCGTATTTTCATAAGAAAATAAGAAGTGTGATTTACCAGTCTTAAGGTGCGAATAGCCTCTATAGAACTGAGACTATCCGTGAAAATGAAGTATGAGCGACGCTATAATTTTCATTGTATACACCAAAGCCAGCGGAGTCCTCTATCAAAGACCCGTCAGTGAAAAACATTTTGGTGGAATCAACTAGGCCCAACTTTGCAGCAAATATCACCGGAGCAATCATAGGACGATGATACTCTGGGATTCCACAAAGCTCCTGCTTCATGGATAAATCAAAATGAACCGAATTTCCAAAATCGAAGTAGCAAACACGATTGTGAATATTCGGCGAAGGGCTGACATCCTGTGTTATGTACAAATGATACACCGTCATGAAGCGAGTTTGAGGGTTCAACTCAAAGTTTCCGATTACCTGAAGGTTCATAACCTCACACCTGGTGAGGAGTCGAAGTGATAATTCTGAAAACCGATCCGAGAGGGGCAACATGCCAGCCAGCACTTCAAGACTGTGTGAGTCGAGTGCATGTAACCTAACGCGATACGAAGACACCGACACTGAATACGGCCCAGTTTGATGAAGTGCGACCGAGCCGCTGACTGAAAACAAAAACTACCGTATTTCATAACCGACAAAATCGTTGTCCGGTACAACGTTAGAAGATCTTGTGGATGAGCTCCCCACCAACATGCGCCTCTTAGCGACGTCTGGGAGGTTCTTAAGCAAGTTGAACTTGATCCTATCAGCCCCTGAAGCCGTATTGCCACACGAAAGGAGTGCGAGAGAGAGTTCTATCATTGAAAAGGGTTGGCTAATCTCATCTATCGAATTCGTTGTTTCGCGAGGAATCATCCATGCCAGCACAGAATCTGGACAAACTTTTCGCGCGAACTTGAGGATCCATTGGTCCGAGTACTCCTCGTTCTCGTTGTTCGTAATTCTGTTACGCAATCTTCGCGCCGTATTCCAAAGGGTACTCATCGACGTTTCACGCGATAACCCGTCCACGAATTTTCGCCAGTAACCGCGTTTCTTGGTGTTGATGAGGCTCTTTAATTCTCGATCGAGAGCCGTGTACCTTTCAAAGTGCTCAGGTGTTCCACGTCTACGAAAAACTTTGAACGAGTCGGACTTTTTGCGCTAAACCTCGGTGCATTGCTGATCCCACCATGGGGAAGGAGGCTTCCTGCGAAATGACGTTCCTGGAACTAGTCGAGTTTGAGCTTGAAGCGCGCTTTCCAAAATCAGGTTGGAGAGGAAGCTATATTCCTCCAGCGGTGGAAGCCCTTCTACCGTAGTTACGGCTTCATCTTTTGCTGTCTTGAACCTTGCCCAATCGATATTACGAGTTAGATCATACGTGACGTTGATGGATTTTGGCGGATTGAACCCGGTGGCAACCGAAATTTTTATAGGCAAATGATCACTACCGTGGGGATCCTGGATCACATTCCACGTGCAGTCCAACGATAATGAATTCGAGCAAAATGTGAGGTCTAATCTACTGCCAAGTGAGGATGGACCAACCAAGCGTGTAACTTCTCCATTTTTGAGAACTGTCATATTGAAGTTGTCACAGAGGTCATATATCAAAGAAGAACGGTTGTCATCATACAGTTCTCCCCAGCCTGTACCGTGAGAGTTAAAATCTCCCATGATCAACCGCGGAGCAGGAAGGACCGAACAAATATCTGTAAGTTGTTTTTGGTTAATTGGTGCTCTAGGAGGAATGTACACAGACGCAATGCAAAGGCCTTTATTTTTAACAACAGCCTGACATGCGACAACTTCAATACCAGGAATTGAAGGAAAATTCACTGTATAGAAGGTTGAAGGCACTTTTTGATCCCCAAAAGTACTCCTCCTCCACGCAAATCCTCACGATCAAGCCGAATAATGTTGAAATTATGAATCGGAAGATCGATTACGGGCGAAAGCCATGTTTCACAAAGAGCAAATGCATCACAATCGATATTGTGAGCTAAAAATTTAAATGATTCCAATTTAGGAACAAGACTTCGACAATTCCACTGCAGAACAGTGATCAAACCCCCGACCTCTTTTGGCAAATTATCCATCGAAGGAAATGATAGCTGCAAGGAGGGACCACTTTAATGTTAATTTCTTCAAAAAAGTTTTAACGGTGGGAAGCATTGCCATAGCAATGCTTTTAAGATGGTCAGAAATTTCGAGATACTTGAAAATACCTTCCACAGTATCATCGAATGAGAACAGCCTAAATGAAGAGGGGGCTTCTGTTCTTAAAATCGGGGCATCAGGGGTTTTAGATGTCCCCGGGAGAGATGGGAATTCCTGTGTGTAGTTGGCACTACGAAAACCAGGAGGATTCGGATTATCCTTCTTTCCACTGCTCTTTGAATTGGGCATGTTGATTTGAGGCTTTTGTTCAGCTGCTTTCCCTGCTCGGATGCGTCTTCGCTTCCGTGAAGCACCTTCCGGAAAACTGAAAGATGTTACTAGAAATTAGATGAAAAATTAGTATTTTCTATTTAATTCCAACTAGCTTTGCTTATCTTCGACAGATGTTCCCTCCTCAACCAAATCCGAATCAGACTCGTCATCTGAAAGAGGAGCGAAATGATTTGTATTGGTATCGGGTGGAGAAGCTTTCTTAAGCATTTCTGCAAAAGATTGCCTTGAACGTTGTTTCAGAGAACGTTCTAATTTTTCCCCGCGTTGTTTATACGCCGGGCACGACGAGAGAGCATGAGGAGGAGTTCCCTTGCAGAAAACGCATTTTAGTGTATTATCTGCACAGGGAGCAGCCTCATGTTTCTCCCCGCAAGTTGAGCAGCGTGCCTTATTGATGCAATGGGAGGCCGTATGCCCCATCTGCTGGCAGTTTTGGGAGATCATTACCCGGGGTACAAACAACCGCACAGGTAGCCGAAGTTTTCCTAGCTGAATGAAGTGAGGAAGGACAGAGCCAGAAAAGGTCACCCGATACGAGTCTGTGGGGGTAACTTTTTTTTTTACCCTCGCTGTGCGATATTTTCACCAGCTTTTGTACTTCCAGTATTTGAACTGGGGGAAGCAGAGGGTTGTTAAATCGGTCAATCGCCTGCTCTCCAAAATTTCAGGGCACAGACTCGCCTCCGAGACCACTCCTACAATCTCCACATCACGAGCTGGAATGTAAACTCGATATTCGAGTGTAAAAATCTGGGAGGCAGCAATCTCATTAGCCTGTTTCAGGTTCGAGACGACTACACGGAGTTTATTGAATTTTACTTTCGTGATCTCCGTCACGGCTGAGAATCGCTTCGTCAGATCAGTATTGATTTGGTGCACATTCAAAGGTTTCATTTTGGGCTGAAAGTAGACAACCCATGGACCGACCGAGTCAATTGGATACGATCGCGGTCTGAATTTTGTCTGTGCCTCCCCATCATCAGGTGGCAAAGGTACTTTTTCAGCTAAACCGTCCATGTCGAAGGAACCTATTCAATATGCACGATTTGCCTTACTCGAGGGAGCGTTGAACGCCCCCAACAATTTAAATCACACACAAACACAAACAAAGAACACACAAATTAAAGCGAAACTCTAGTGGGATGAGGGACAGGGGAAAAAACTTAACTAATATTACTAATCTGTTGCTGCTGATGCTGCTGCTACTGCTGCTGACGCACCGTATGCGGGGAACGGGGAGCGGTGCGCTGATGCGATCGCCTCGCTCAACGCTGTCGGATGACCGTTGGCGATGTAGTAGTGCAACGCTGGTAAGCGTCACCACGCGGAGATGAAGCGAAAATAAGCGGGATGTAATTCGCCAGCTAGCACTGCTTGTTTTGCAAATTGCACTGGAAAACCACACTGCCTTCTTACAACAAAAAACTCACTTTCACTCTATCCACTGGAGTGAACAGATTTTGTGAAAAAACTAATAATTTCGAAGGATCGCACTTGAATAAATCTTCAAAAAAATAGCGGAGCGCTGGATCGAACGGTTTTTTTTTCTTTCGCTGAACGAAGTGGGAATGAGGATGACAAAAAATCAGTAGTTTTATATTGCTGAATTGATTATTGCAAATTCAGCTCGGCAAAATTCAGCAAAATTTTGCGGATTTTCAGCGAAATAAATTTGGTGTGATACATTTTCATGGATTGTGCAAACACACAAATTATGTGTTCCAGAACTACTCAATAATTTATAATACTCAGGTCGCAATGACGCAAATGAACTAAATCTAATTTTAAAGTTTAGGTTATTTTCACGAAATCTTACTCACGCTTATCATTTTTTAGTTATTGAAGCACTTTATGTTTAAGTTCATCACTCAAGCCATGTCCATGTTTACTATCTTTTTGATCAACCAATTTTTTGGCTTCCTTTGCCATTTATACCATATCTTTTACCACTTTTTGCCCAGACGATTTGGGTAAAACTGTTAAAATACGATATTTCTCGGCCTTCGTAGTCTCATCACGGAAGAATTTTTCTTTCAGTTGGTTAATAATTTCATCACACTCCTTGGATTTTTGTTCCTCTGTTCACGTCACGGTGGGTCACGTAATCCATTATAACCACGACGTCGTGCTCCGCAAGAAAGATGTTTTTAACTAGCACTTTCATCCGCTTTTTCTAGGTGATTGCCGACCTCGATTGACGTTTCCGCCATGTCCATCTAGCTAGGCTAGGTACTGCTTTCTCCGTTTGGACGGTTCCACCTCTTTTCCTCTTCAGCTTGTGTTGCACTTTAAGTTAGCACAGCCGTTTGATAGCCGGAACCTTGCTGCGGTCTACCCTTTCTCAAGAAGAAAAAAGCTGTTGTGCGTTGTTATCCATCGGATAACGAAGTGCCTCACGATGCCCAACTGCTTCCTCCCAGGGTGGAACTGGCAGTACGAACACGCCATCGAGCGTTGTTGTTTGACTGTTTTCGCCATGTCTGCTGCAAATCAACTGATAACGCTGTCATTATCTTCCTGTACACAACAGGGTTGCTACGATTGTCGATACATAAATGTTCGCGAAACTCAAATTAAAGAGCTGTTCATAGAATAATTATTATAGAATTATTCATAAAATCCAAAGAAAAATGCACAGAACTGGAAGGAAGCTCAAACTAATTCTACAGGGAAAATCAAGAATTTTTCAATGGAAAACATAATAAACTTTCGATGAAAAATAATGAAAATGTCGTAAAAATAGTTCGCTTAATATAGGAGCACATTAACAAACGTTTGAATATGAATGAACTTAGGTTGGTTCCTTTTGCAAGAAAACCGCTTTTTGACCACTGACAGAACTTCGACACAACCCTCAAATAATCCCAAGAAAACTAACCTTTCGTTGATCCAGCTGAGAATTGTGCAACAACGCCGGTGGCATGGACGGGTACAACGTCACCATCACTCCGGTATCCTTCATCTCCACAATCTTCGCCGCGTAGATGGCACCGAACTCCAGGTCCGGAATTTTCTCCACCTTCATCAGGTTCTCCAGATATTCCTTCGCCTCGTGCATGGCCGCCTCCGAGGGGGCAAATATCCGGAACGTATGCTCATCTTCCTGGTTCAGCTGGACGCCCGTCTCCAGATACAGCCGCCTTGTGTTCATTCCGCCGGGACCCAGCAGTTTCGAACGTTGATGCGGTTCAATCTCCAGCTTGTCCGTCACGGGCCAGCAATCTTTCTTTACCGTTCGAGCAGTGGCAATCGTTTCGTCCATGATGTCGATGATTCGGAATCGAGCGTCCATCGCTTTCTGCAGCGATTCCATCACGATCTGAGAGGCAATGATTCACTATTAAAACGAACTGATTAATCTACGGCAACAACCTACCTTCAATGGAATCCCCGGAACTTTAAGATCCGCCTGGATCGCCGTAATTCCCCTTTTCGTCCCAGCCACCTTCATATCCATATCGCCCATGTAGTCCTCGATGCCCAACAGATCCGTCAATATTCGATAATCTTGCAAATGCTTTGTATCATTGTTCTCGTACTTGGTGACTAAACCGATGGCAACTCCAGCTGCCGCTTCCTGCACCGGAACACCGGCATCCATCAGTGCCATCGATCCAGCACAAACGGTTGCCATCGAGCTAGAACCGTTCGATTCTAGCACCTCCGCCGTCAGTCTTATCGTGAAAGGATGCTCATGTGGAATGATAGGCACCAGCCCCTTTTCGGCGAGTGCTCCATGGCCAATTTCTCTTCGACCGACAGGGCCAATCTTTCCCATTTCACCTGTTGCATACGGCGGAAACTCGTAGTGCAGGAAGAAGTTCTTCGATTTAACCCCCATGTCGAGGGAAGTGATGGGATCCAGTTTAAGGGCACTCTCGTGGGAATCTAGCGCTACGGTTGCAAAAACCTGAGTCTGACCCCGCTGGAACAAAGCTGAACCATGCAACGGCTTATGTAAATTTACCGAACATGAAATCTTCCTTAAATCATCCAAATTACGACCATCGCAGCGTCGATCTTCCTCGAAGATCATTTCCCGGAAAACACTCTTACAAAACCGGTTGAAACACTCCGTTATCAGCCCAGGATCCACACTCGGATAGCTTGACCAAACCTTATCAATCGTATCCGTGCGTGTGTTGCTGACGGCCTGATCCCGACTGAACTTATGGTGGGAAAAATCTCTGAAAATTTCCCGCAGCCTCATCTCCGACATGGTCCGCACTGCAGCCTCGATTTCTTCTTCCGCCTGCGGCAACGGTTCCAATGTTCTTTTTGTTTTTCCGAAAGATTTCTGTAATCTCTCGATTCCGTTGATGATCAACTGGGCCTCTTGGGTGCCTTTCTTAATAGCCATACGAAGTTCGTTCTCATTCACAATATTCCCGCGACCTTCGAGCATTACAACCAAATTTTGCTTTGCCGCCGTCACAACCAAGTCCAGCGAGGACAACTGAAGTTCCTTCCGCGTAGGATTAATGATGACTTCGTTATTCACCAGTCCAACCCGGACCGCCCCGATAGGTCCATTCCAAGGAATATCACTCAAACACAACGCCGCACTCGCAGCATTAATTGCCTGAACATCCGGCAAATTGCTTGAATCAATTGCCAGCATGTTACAAACAAGTTGCGTGTCACTTCGATATTCCGCCGGAAAGAGCGGTCGTATCGATCTATCCACCAGCCTTGCCGCCAGTATCTCTTTCTCCGATGGACCCAATTCTCGACGAAGGAAATTCGTGGGAATTCTCCCGGCAGCTGCCGCTTTCTGCCGATAGTCCACCACAAGCGGAAGAAACGAATTATTGCTGGAAGGTTTCTGCTTAGCTACGGCCGTGACCATAACCGACGTGTCACCGACGCTGACCACCGAACAACCATCGGCGAAGCGAGCATACTTGCCGGACGAAATGCGAACCACACGACTGAAATATATAGATACTATAGAAATTTCGAACATCAAAATCCATATTTGGTACCTACCCTGTGCTGAGCGGGATGTCCACTTCAGGTGATTCCAGGGAGGAAATGTACCTTCGGAGTGGTGAAATACTCACACGGTGGAACCGGTTGGAATCGAGTCCAACCCGCAAACTACCGCGATGCCAACTGGCAGATCTGACGCACTGTAACATTGTTTCTTTTCCTAAATCACAATTGAACCATGGGAAACGAGTAAAAATTTAGATTTTGTCTCAAAAACTATTACGAAAACACATTGCCCGCACGAGTTTTCGCGTTTTCTTATTTTTCTCACAACTTGCGACCTGCCGGCGTCTGTCATCGAGGATTTTGTTTTGATTCCTCACTATTAGATCCCTCAGCCGCTGGTATTTAACAGAGGTTGGACTAATTAAAACTGAAGCTGGTGCTAGCATGCATGAAAATCAATTCCGGAGCAATTTGCGATTATGGCGATCATGCAGAATGTAAACACGGGTATAAATTCACACATATTTAATAGCAAAAATCCATGTAACATTCCACATAATGTTTATTTGTTCACACATAAGCAAGTGTGCTACTAGGGATAGATATTATGAATGCTTTTTTATCAGTGAATAAAAGGGAAATGATGATTGTAATATTGCAAGTAGAATTTTAAACAGTAATGCACAAATTAACGAATGAATTCAAGTACAACTAGCATACAGACAGAGATCAAAGCTAACTTCTGATTGACGTATACGTATACGTATATATAATACCACAGACAGACGTTTAAGCAAGAATAAAACTAATCGATAACTTTGTGTAAATTTTCAAATCGCTAGCAAGCGCTAGCGTTAGCCATTGCTGCTTCACTAACGCCATGTGGTTTACTTAGTCGAGGTGCCCTCTGATGTGGTGAAGTTGCGGCATCTGCTAGCATGTCAAAATATCACACCATCGTTCGCCACACGCCTCCCGATATTGACACGATTTTTTGACGTGCAATAAGATGCCCCATAGCGGTTACAAAACTGACAAATTTGCTTTTTGCTAGTTTTGCTTTTTGCTTGCTAATTGTCATTTGGCGATTCCTTTTAAATTGACGGTTGCGAAATTTTACACACGCTGAGATTCAAGCTTGAATGGCTGTGATAATACTGATGGAAATTCGTTCGTTGTTCATTGAAATTTGCACATTCTTAATATTCGCCTGTCAACACCAAGATGTTTAATTATGCCACTTTCAATGTTGACCCCACGAGAACTGGAAATAAAAGTACCGCGCTTCGTCCATGTTTGACATTTTCATCAGATCTCCCCATTTTTCATTCCGACCTTTGAAAAAGATCAGATGATCATATCAAGTTTTAAAATCTTTCATGACAGTTTATCACTGACTGTTGTTTTATTTCAGTGTTTCAAAATATCAACAAACTTGTTTTGATAACGATCGTTTGTTTTCATATTAAGCTTCATATTCGCTCAGTCGCTATACAGACTGTATAACATTTAAAATGCAATCAATTTTAAAGTTTAATTCCAAGCAAGATCTAATAACATTTTTACCAGTTTTTCTTCAGGTAAACACACAATTTAGCACAAGAGTAATGTGCAATTTTCTTATTGCATGACTTCATGTTTTTAATCGATCTGATTTGGATGATGGGAGTTGGGAATATGGGAGCAAGAAATTGACTGTTTCCAAGGCTTTGAGTAGAAACCCGGTTTGTTAGGTTGCTGTAAGTGGTTCTCCGAAGGTTGGTTGTCCAGGTTATTGTTAAATGTAAGACCTAGTGGTGGCTTAATTGATTGTGAGCTTTGAAATTAACATTCCAACTGCCGAATGATTGGTCGTGGGAGCTGCAATAAACGATACGAAACAATTGTCCTCGTTCTATCCGTTTCTTCCTTTTCTTCTGATTTTTTTTTGCATTTTTTTTCGTTAATCTGTCGCAATCTTCCGTTGATAAATCATCCCGCATAATTTAACAATATGTCAGATGCCAAAAAAAAATTAGCAATTTTCACAAACAAATGTTTTGCTGTTCTCTATGCCAAAAAGTTGGTATATAATCCAAACCGAGTGCAGACAGTAAAAAACTTTTCAATGATAATATTGCAAACGTTACCAATCTGTGTTAATGTAGAGGTTTTATGGTGAAAATGAGATTAATCTGTTCAATAACAATAACATGAACTGTGATACTATATCTTACATTCTAAATATAATTTCGACTATATAGCAAATTGATTTTCTTTATGCGGGATGTAGTGTTTTATAGTTGTTATTGCAGGTAAGTGGTAAATCTGAGATTATTATCTTCGATACCGTAGGTGGTGGAGCACCTTCTATAGGAACTGACTTTTCTACATCTTCCTCGTTTTCATCACTTAGACTAGAACCATGCATAGCCGGATTTGCAGAATTATATGTGAAAATTTCGGCAGGACAACTGCGACAATTTCAAGTGGCTTTACTGCACATCGTCTTCATCAGCTCGCAATCGCTGTTGGAATTTATTGATGGCACTTCCATAGTCATGTCATTCACGCTATGAGTGCGCCATGCATCCCTTCTCACTAATGTTCCTCTGCAGGTAAGGTTCACATTCCAAAGTCTGAACGCAAATGGTCAATCCAAAACCACAATCTTCGTTACTCGTTTGTTCACCTTTGTGGCCTTTAGAGTCACCCGTTATGTTCCATATAATTGGAAATACACGAAGTTGCATAGATTAAAGTAGAAGCATGGCCACATTTCTCAGATGTAAGCAATATGCTCTCCTTCCATGTGTTGTTAACAGGGTCTTAAACGTATAGTCCAACTTATCCTCCCATGGCGTCCATCCACAACTTAAATGTGCTAATAAAAAGCTGCCACTCCTGTCCGAGAACGACCATACTGCATCGCCGGTAAAATTTACCAAGCATTGTTTCCGGGATGATTAGATTAAACATTCGGTAGTCTTTCCTTGACTTCGAATCCTGCAATGACCGACAGTAACCTGTTGACTGTGGCAACGCCAACAACATTACATTTAGTATACGACTGGAAGCTTGAAATATATTTATACCTATATGAATGTTAATCAGGCCTATGACAAGGACCACTTTTTCACGTAGACAACATCTCAGCAAGCTCAGCTGTCAAAATAATTTCAACATTGTAAGTTGTGTTTGTTGTTGCTCGTTTGTGTGTTGTCTGTTGTTGCTCGTTTTCATTGTGCACGTCATACAAAGCAGAAAGCTTGCTTTCTGTGGTGTTTTACATCAAAACATACAACCAAAACAAATGTTTAGACTTCTATTTGACAGCTGACAGCGGGCCGAAATCAATTTGGGGGCAGCCCAAGCAACCAAAAGTTCTGATAACAAGGTGTTTTTTGGCTTAACCAGCTTACTTTTTATGTAACTAACCGAACTTTCTAGTTCGAATTTAGTGTTTAAGCTGCTAGCAGCATTCTGATCAGCTTCTAAAGAAAACTTTGAAGTTCACGAAAGGATCGTTCAAGAGGTTGTAGAGAATGCTACTCAGCTCAAAAGGTACCTCAATCGAACTCAACAAAACCAGAAAAAAAAACTAATTATATTTACATTCGACATTATTGTTCTTCTCCAATCCTGCCGCAAATTTATTTTTTTAGTACTGTGTTGTTAATTGAAGATTGACGCTTGCGCTGAACTAGCTGGTTTGTCGCGCCGCAAGGGCTCAGTAGGGATTCATGCTCAAGGCCCGAAGCTAAGAGTCAGTTCCATCGTGGAAATATCACATCAAGTAGTTTTTCCACCTGCTACAGAGCATCGTGTGCCTGGAGTTTTGAAAATTTTACTATTTACATTAGGTTCGTTGTTACAGCGTGCTTTGGAAGATCCATCCTAATAGTTAGCATGAAAGGGCATTAAGGGAAATAGTGGCATTTTATCTTTTATGATCTTTATGATAGTATATTATTGAATATAAAGTGGTTTCAGGTTAACGAGATTTGGAATGTACTGTCTTTTGCATTATGAAAAATGGAAGTATTCTTTAAAAGGTATTTAATTTCAGGTCACCCAGGAATTCCTAAGTATTGTGTAATAATATTATCTATATTTTCTCCTCGTGTCGATGGTCATCTACAATTGCAGCAAGACCACAATTTGTAGACATGCAGATATTATAAATATAATTGTTCTTATCATTTTATATTACACCCATTCACAATGTTTTTTATTCTTTTTTAGCCTCTCATATATGCATCGTTGTAATTTGTAGCCCACCTAACTCACGCTATGTATTTTATTTTATTCGAAGCGTTGATCTCATGCATTAGTACTTCTTTTGTTCCCTATAAACTGATTTGTTTATTTGATTCCTTGATTATCGAGATTTTTATCCCTGAGCTGGTTCATCTCTCGTCGTGCTAACTCAAATACTTTTTGGGAATTTTCATAACTGGTCCGGAGCTAAGATTCGAACTCGTGACTTTGGCGTGAGAGGTTTGGATTTGGAAAATTTCTGAATCACCTAGAATTCAATCTGAACAACAAATTACTTAAGTTTACCTTGTGGAATGACAGCTTCATTTTCTGCATCTCATTTAGCTAACAGATTTCTTAAAATGACAATAAAATAAGCCGTTCTTTTTTTCAAATCCTATTTTTTTTGCTCTTGTACCACGTCAAACTTGGAGCACAATTCCGAAGTAACAATTTTAGTTTAATTTCAGCCGTATAGCACTCCTCCCGGTTTTATTGATAAAACTATATTCCTAACTGTTTTGTCCACTAACACCTCTCCTATGCCTCGTGCTTTTTATGCCTATGCTTCTTTAAAGCCGAAATGTGTACAAAGTGGCCCACACTGTAGACGGTTATGAAAACAAATTAATAAAACACAACAAATTAATAATATCATGCTACAAATTGTACGCGGATTTAATTTTAAGGTGAATATTGGCACGACAAAAGCTGAAAATTAATGCGCTTTGGAAATTATACCAATTTACATCAACAAAAACAAAATTGAAACAAATATATTCGATAAATTAATCATGAATTTCCTTAAAATTGGTGGAATTCAATCAGGTTATCTAAAAGTATGCCGAAATTTGTCTCCAATTTACAGTTTATTTGCATTACATTTAATACTTCGTGTATTTATGTTTCCACATTTCAATGATTTCTTATATTTCAATACGGCAATTGAAAAAAATCGCAGTTTTTTCAGAAAATCAATTTATCTTCGAAATTACTACTATAAAACTATTTGGTCATTTGGTGACTTCCCTAAATGCCAATTTGCCGTTTAAGTTCATAAAGTCAACATAAAACTTTTGATAGGGGTTATAAGGAATTTTAGAAGCAAAGGTTTAAAGATCGTTGTAAAGAAGCTGTGTAGGTTCTCATAAACCTGACTAAACATAAAACCTATTGGCACCTCTTGGTACCATAAGAAAACAAAATTGATTTTCAGTGGCGTTCATAAAACTTTAATAAAATTTAACAAAGCTGGATGGATTTGGCAATGTTACTTGGGAACACCAGATCACTCTTCGAATGTAAACAATCTTTGTGATTATTTTTAAAGTGTTACTCAGAACCTTATCTGTACTTCAAAAAGTAGGAAAGTAGTTCAACATAGATTTGTTGTGAACTATTGATTACAAGTACGGTTAGTATTTTGTTTGAACTTTGTGTTAGAGATTTTTGAAGTTCAAAGCAAGTTCTCAACTGACAACATATGAACTTGAAGGTTGCGTTTGAAAGTTCCATGAAACTTAAATGTAAACTTCTAAGTTCTTATCTCAAGTGCAATTCGAACTTTTGGTTGCTTGGGAGGACATCCTGTCTACTGTCAATCACTGCTATTGATATAGGCTTGTCAATGGCCTGATGTTAATCATACAGAAATCAAAAAAAATTGAGTTTGTTGTTTTTTTCTTGCTTCTTTTTTATTTTTATTAACAAGTTTGCAACTCTGAAAAATATTCCGGGTGCAGTTGAAAACCGAAATATAGCAGTCGCGCCAATCGATTTAACTCCAGTTCCGTAAGTCCAAACAATGGCGCATCTAGTGCGCTGTATGACGCATCTGATGCGCTATACAGCGCACTAGATGCGCCATTGTTTGGACTTATGGAACTGGAGTAAAATCGATTGGCGCGACTGCTATATTCCGGTTTTCAACTGCACCAGGAATATGTATAGTTGCTTTACCAAGATTGCCCGATCGTTTAAAGATTTTAAATTGATCAGATTGGCCGACCCCTTGATAATTATGCATTGCATTGAAAAATAAACATTTCTAGGGTTTTTTTTCATTAGGGCGAATCTACAATTGAGAGTTTCTCTCCGGGCTCGCTCTCTTTCATTCATTACAGCGCCATTATAAAACTTACGAGGCATTCTTTAGTACAGATCGAAATACAACAGTGCTGGCTAGCATAATCTACAAATAGTAGAATGAAAAACGCAAAGGTGATTGGTTTATGAATGAAAGAGAGCGAGCCCGGAGAGAATCTCTCAATTGTAGATTCGCCCTAATGAAAAAAAACCCTAGATTTTGTTTATAATTTTCATGTACGCCCTAATCGCATGTTGCTCCGGAACTATGCGAACTCTGAGCATCCCTATTTGATTTTGTGAAACGTCAGTCAGTTGCAGCCTGAAACCGGTCGGTGTTTACAAGCGTTACGATTTCAGTGAAATTTTTATTAATTTTTACTTTTTCCCATTCAATTCTCACAACCTCTCCACTCCAATTGTTTCAACATTCGAGAAGCATAATGCCGATTTCATCGGAAGCGAATTTGGCCGAGGTTTTCTTCGTAAGTATTCGTGTAAATTCCCAATCCCTAATTCATCTCAGTCTAACCACGCATTGTTTTCCCTTTCCTTCCGAAATGTAGAACGAGGAAGACCTGCCGTACGAAGAGGAAATCCTTCGCAATGCCTATTCAGTCAAGCACTGGATGCGCTACGTGGAACACAAACGCAGCGCTCCCAAGTTTGTCATCAACACCGTTTTCGAGCGAGCACTGAAGGAGCTTCCCGGGTCGTACAAATTGTGGTACAACTATCTGAAGACGCTACGGAGGCAGGTCAAGGGAAAGTGCATCACCGACGCGGAGTTTGAAGAGGTGAACAACGCCTTCGAACGGTCGCTGGTTTTTATGCACAAAATGCCGCGAATATGGATGGACTATTGCTCGTTCATGACTGGCCAGTGCCGGATTACAAGAACGAGGCAGGTTTTCGACAGGGCGTTAAGGGCCCTGCCGATTACGCAGCATCAGAGAATCTGGCCGCTTTATTTGAAGTTTTTGGGCAAGTTTGACATCCCGGAAACGGCGGTTCGTGTTTGGAGAAGATATTTGAAGCTTTGTCCCGAGGACGCCGAAGAGTATGTGGAGTTTTTGATCGGAATTGAGCACCTGGATGAAGCGGCTCAACAGTTGGCCAGTATTGTTGATAACGAGAACTTTGTTTCCAAGCACGGCAAGTCGAATCATCAGCTGTGGAACGAACTCTGCGAATTGATATCGAAGAATCCGGATAAGGTACACTCGCTCAATGTGGACGCTATTATCCGGGGAGGGTTGAGACGGTACACGGACCAGCTGGGGCATTTATGGAATTCGCTAGCGGATTACTATGTGCGAAGCGGGTTGTTCGATAGAGCTAGGGATATCTATGAGGAGGCGATCCAGACTGTTACAACAGTTCGTGATTTCAGCCAGGTTTTCGATGCTTACGCACAGTTTGAGGAGTTGTCCTTGAGCAAGGTTATGGAAGAGATGGCGAAGAATCCCAACCCGACGGAAGCAGACGAGATAGATGTGGAGCTGCTAATGGCTCGGTTTGAATACCTTATGGAACGTAGATTACTGCTGTTGAACAGTGTGTTGTTGAGACAAAATCCGCACAATGTGGCAGAGTGGCACAAACGTGTCGAGCTGTATGAAGGTAAGCCGCATGAGATTATCAATACCTACACCGAGGCAGTTCATACGGTCCAGCCGAAGTTGGCCGTCGGAAAGCTGTACACCTTATGGGTAGAGTTTGCTAAATTTTACGAAAAGAACAAACAGTTGGATGATGCTCGAATTGTGTTTGAGAAAGCCGTCCAAGTGGACTATCTCAAAGTAGACGAACTGGCTAGCGTTTGGTGTGAATGGTCCGAAATGGAAATCAGAGCGGAAAACTTCGACGATGCTCTAAAGATTATGCAACGGGCGACCGCCATGCCAAAGCGAAAGGTGGCATACCATGACGACACGGAAACGGTACAGATGCGAGTCTACAAATCGCTGAAACTCTGGTCCTTGTATGCCGATTTGGAGGAATCGTTCGGAACATTCCAAACTTGCAAACAAGTTTACGATCGAATCATAGACCTTAAGATCTGCACTCCGCAAATAATCATCAACTACGGACTATTTCTGGAAGAACACAACTACTTCGAAGAAGCATTCAAAGCCTACGAGAAGGGCATCTCGCTGTTCAAGTGGCCAAACGTATATGACATCTGGAATACTTATCTAACGAAGTTCCTCAAACGTTACGGCGGTCAAAAGCTGGAACGGGCCCGAGATCTCTTCGAGCAGTGTCTTGATGGATGCCCTCCGGAGCTTGCTAAACACTTGTACTTATTGTATGCCAAACTCGAAGAAGATCACGGCCTCGCTCGGCATGCCATGGCCGTATATGAGCGTGCCACTACCGCTGTGAAGGAGGACGAAGCATTTGCCATGTTCAATCTCTACATCAAGAAGGCCGCGGAAATCTATGGAATACCTCGGACGCGCCAAATCTACGAGAAGGCCATCGAAGCGCTTTCGGAAGCACAATCTCGACAGATGTGTATGCTGTTTGCCGAAATGGAGACCAAACTTGGGGAAATCGATCGGGCTCGAGCAATCTACGCTCACTGCAGTCAGATGTGCGATCCCCGAATCACCGCCGAATTTTGGCAGACGTGGAAGGAGTTCGAAATTCGCCACGGAAATGAAGACACGATGCGAGAAATGTTACGAATCAAGCGATCGATTCAGGCTACATACAACACCCAGATCAACATGATGTCTGCCACCTTGATCAACTCGGCAGTGACCGGTGCCGGTTCGGAGCCCAAGGATGCCATGCGAGCGTTGGAGGCAAAGGCTGCGGAAACCAGCGCACGGGCGATTGCCGCCGTCGGAGCCAGCGGTGGAAACATTATGTTCGTCCGAGGCGAGACCCAGGGTGGATCGAAGAAAGAGGATAAGGTGGTCAATCCTGATGAGATCGACATCGACGAGGATGACGGAGAGGATGATGAAATGGAAGGTGATGAAGGCGCTGAAGAGGAGGATGTCAGCAAGAAGATGCCGGTGGAGAAACAGATTATCCCAGCGAAGCTGTTCGGAAGTTTGCGACGCGAGGAAGACGAGGAGGAGGATGAATAGTGGAGCAAAGTACTGGTACAACATTTAAGGAAGATTAAATAATTGTAATGACTATGGAATAGGTACATGACTACATTTGGTCAAGATGACATCCTTGATTAGTTTGAAAGGTGACTTATTGCAAGCCAATCAACACAAACAGTACTACTAACTTCTGCCGTACCTACAAGGAAACATTTGGTCGTAAGAGTAAAAAGTAGTAAATGCTAACACTATCTTGTTGTTACTACTTTGTAGCTCAATCCACACATAGTAAAGCAAGATTGGTATGATTAAAATTGTTTTCCGAACATAGTGGTAAATTCTAATTATTTACTACACACAACACACTCATTTGAAGTTCTTATTTTGCTTTCGATAACCACCTTTCGATTCGAAAGCCGAATATCCTAACCACTAGACAATATGGCAAATTTTTCCCATGAGTCTTCGAAACTCTGGGACTTTTCGCTCACTTCATTATCTTCTTCTTCTTTAGATCCTACTACATGAAGTTTGGCGTGCCGGCGTCCAGTGGAATGAAAAGATTAAAGGGGATCTCTACGAGAAATAGCAACAGTGGACGAAAGTCCTGCCGCATGTGGAATCAGTGTGGGTAGCGCGCTGCTACATTGTATCACACTCGCTCAATAGCTGTACGAACATTGAACTTTACACGTTTGTCGACGCCAGTGAAAATGGATTCGTTACGGTAACTTTCATTTCCTCCAATATCAACGGATCCACGACGTGTTCGATAGTCGCTTCGAAACCAGTCGATACCACGACTAGAACTCCAAGCTGCCGTTATTGATGCAAAGCTTTCACAGACAATTATCACTTTCCTCTCTCTCTCTTTCTCCGAATAACTCGCCGGTTGTACTGGACACTCTCTAGGAACGTACTCTACTGGATAAACTAGGATCAATTTCAATGGATTCCTCGATTTCAATGGAGGAGCTAGGCACTGACTGACTGACTGACTGACTGACTGACTGACTGACTGACTGACTGACTGACTGACTGACTGACTGACTGACTGACTGACTGACTGACTGACTGACTGACTGACTGACTGACTGACTGACTGACTGACCGACTGACTGACTGACTGACTGACCGACTGACTGACTGACCGACTGACTGACTAACCGACGAGCGACTGACTGACTGACTGACTGACCGACTGACTGACTGACTGACACGACTGACTGACTGACTGACCGACTGACTGACTGACTGACTGACTGACTGACTGACTGACTGACTGACCGACTGACTGACTGACTGACTGACTGACTGACTGACTGACTGACTGACTGACTGACTGACTGACTGACTGACTGACTGACTGACTGACTGACTGACTGACTGACTGACTGACCGACTGACTGACTGACTGACTGACTGCACTGACTGACTGACTGACCTGACCGACTGACTGACTGACCGACTGACTGCACCGACTGACTGACCGACTGACTGACTGACTGACCGACTGACTGACTGACTGACCGACTGACTGACTGACATGACTGACCGACTGACTGACTGACTGACCGACCGACTGACAGCGACTGACTCGACTGACCGACTGACTGACTGACTGACCGACTGACTGACTGACTGACTGACTGACTGACTGACTGACCGACTGACGACTGACCGACTGACCGACTGACTGACTGACTGACTGACTCGACTGACTGACTGACTGACCGACTGACCGACTGACTGACTGACTGACGCGACTGACTGACTGACTGACTGACTGACTGACTGACTGACTGACTGACTGACTGACTGACTGACTGACTGACTGACTGACTGACTGACTGACTGACTGACTGACTGACTGACTGACTGACTGACTGACTGACTGACTGACTGACTGACTGACTGACTGACAGACTGACTGACTGACTGACTGACTGACTGACTGACTGACCGACTGACTGACTGACTGACTGACCGACGACCGACTGACTGACTGACTGACTGACTGACTGACTGACTGACTGACTGACTGACTGACTGACCGACTGACTGACGACTGACTGACTGACCGACTGACTGACCGACTGACTGACTGACCGACTGACTGACTGACTGACTGACTGACTGACTGACTGACTGACTGACTGACTGACTGACTGACTGACTGACTGACCGACTGACTGACCGACTGACTGACTGACTGACTGACTGACTGACTGACTGACTGACTGACTGACTGACTGACTGACTGACTGACTGACTGACTGACTGACTGACTGACTGACTGACTGACTGACTGACTGACTGACTGACTGACTGACTGACTGACTGACTGACTGACTGACTGACTGACTGACTGACTGACTGACTGACTGACTGACTGACTGACTGTCAGACTGACTGTGTTGTCAGTGAAACGTATTGCAAAGATGGCACGGACCTCATTTCCCAAAGTGTCGGAAAGCAGAAGCAAAGCAGTTGGATATCTAGTCAACACGGATTTGAGGTGACGTGCTAACCTCAAAATAGAAAGCGTTGCTGTATGGGGCTTTTGGTACTTTGGGTTCAGAGTGAAGAGAAAATACTTCCGTACACGTCAGTCACTACATTTATTCTGTCTATATATTTCATATTTCCCATAGCCTACTTCTGGACTATTACATCTCCTTATGTTTGATTTTTTTTTTTTTGTTAATCATAATTAAATAATATAATCTCTATATCTTATAGGTAATGTGCTAACTCGGGGTTCTTTTTCGATAATTTCAGTTGATTTATCTTTTTCTTTTTCATTATCAAATCCAGTGAAGTTTTCTTCGAGTTCTAGACTTGTGTTGAAGGTAGACGTCCCTGCTACCTGTTCTTGATTGGTTGAAGTTGTTGGAATTTTTTCCATATCATGTGTTGATGAAGTTGTTGCAGGTGGCAGAATTTTCTTCACGTGTGCCACATTTCTCTCATATTGCCTGCCTGTTCCTGAATCCTCGATTGTAACCTTTGAACCTGTTCTTCTAGTGACTGTTTATCTGCTTGAGTCGAATGTTGGTTGTAATTTGTTAGATGGTGTCAAATTTTGCATTAAAACAGTGTCGCCCGCTTGGATACTGGATTCCGTTGCATATCGCCTGGTGTCCTCGCGATCTTTTCCCTTTTGTTTTTGAATGCAATCACGATCTCGGTAATTTGAAGCTGGTGGAGTGGATTCGATGTCCTCTATACATGGAAGTTTAGAACGTATGGTCCGACCGTAACACAATTTAGTTGGTGTTTTACCTGTACATGAATAGGGCGTCGTATAGTACATAATGAGATAATCATTTATCTGTAATCGCTTCAATAGCGATCGGTTTTGGCGTTCTACAAGTCCGTTTTCCTGTGGCCAGTAAGGAGCAGAATGATTCAGGTTGATTCCATGTACTTTACAGTATTCTTCAAAGTCTCGTCCTATAAACTGCTTTGCATTATCCAAAGTGATGGTTCTAGGATACCCAAGTCTAATGAATATCTTATTCAGCCTATCCACCGTTTCACGAGACGTTATTCGTGACATGACTTCTACCTCCTTATACCTGCTGAAATAGTCAATTATTACCAGCAAATACTCTCCTGACGGTAACGGTCCCATAAAATCTATCGCGATGTCTACCCACGGCTTTGATGGAAATTCTCGTCGACTCATCGGAACTGGTTTACTAGGAAGTCCAACCAGCTGACATCCCTCGCATTTGACCACAAATTCTTTTGCTTCTCGGTCCATTAGAGGCCACCATGCGCGATCCCTCAACCGTTTTTTCATGAGTGACTCACCCGGATGTCCTTCATGGGCCAGCTGTATCATCTATTTCGTAAATTCTTCGGAACTACCAATTTATTCCTCTTACCATAGTTTCCACGAACCCTAGTTCATTCTTGAATGGTTCAAATGGTTTCACTGTAGGGTTGTTCCAATTTCCAGATTTGAGGCTTTCTTTCACAGCCGATATCTCTTAATCCTTGCTTGCAGCTTTCTCGATTTCTTCGACGTCGATAGCTACGGACTCTTGAATTGCCAAAACAAGAAAACGATTATCTTTTTCAAAATTATTACAATTCTCCGGAGGTACCAAACGTGATAGAGAGTCAGCAACATTTCCCGTTCCTTTCCGGTATTTTACAGTGAACTTGAATGATTGTAGTCGTAAAACCCATCTTTCTATCCGTGCGCTAGGAGTAGATGTAGGAGCAAAAATAATTTCTAGTGGCTTGTGATCAGTTTCCAGCTCAAAATTTCTACCGATTAGATACACAGCAAACTTCTCAACTGACCAAACTAATGCTAGTGCTTCCTTTTCAGTTTGGCAATAGCATTATTCGGTATTCGTTAGGCTTTTGCTAGCATAAGAAATTATATGGTACTCATCATCATGTTCGTTAGGAAATTGAACCAATACTGCTCCTAATGCAACCGTAGAAGCATCGGCTATTACTCTAGTGCGCAACGAGTTATCAAAAAATGAAAGAGTTTGGACATCCGAAATCATATGCTTCAATTGCTCAAAACAACGTTGGTGTGCATATTTCCATTCAAACTTACTGTCATTGCAGGTCAGTTGTCTAAGCGGAGCAGTTTTAGTAGCAAGATCTGGAAGAAATCGTCCGACGTAAGTTACTAGCCCCAAAAAACTTCTAACTTCCTCTGAAGTGCAAAGTTCACGGAATTTTTGTTGTAAATCGATTTTGCTTGAAGCTGGACGAATACCTTGATATGACAATAAATGGCCAAGAAATTCAATCTCCTTGACCTTGTACACGCATTTTTCGTGATTTAACAAAATGCCACGATTTTTCAAAACTGTCAAAACCTTGTGCAATGCCTTGTCATGCATGTTCTTCTTCATCAGCTCCAAAAATCATAATGTCATCTATAAAATTGATGACATTATCACATTCAGACAAAACTTGCTCCATAATTTGCTGAAACATTTCAGGAGCACATGATACTCCGAACATCAGCCTTTTATATCTGAATAATCCTTTATGGGTTATAAAAGTGGTTATATACCTTGAAGATTCGTCTAATTCAATCTATTTAAAGGAATAATTATATAGAATAACACAAATATTTCATTCATCTACTTATAGTTGACTATTTCTAGGAATCAAATATGTTTACCTGGTGGAAAGCATCCTTTATATCTAAACTGCTGAAGAATTTCGACGAAGTTAAGTGGGGCATGAAGTCTTCGAACGTTGGCATCATATGATGCTGTCTCTGGATCGCTTGATTTGCACGACGCATGTCGACACAAAGTCGCAAATCTCCGTTGTCTTTGACGATTGTCACTAATGGTGAGACCCAAAGAGCTGGTCTGGTAGCTGGTTCAATAATGTCCGTAGCTAACAGTTGGGCCAGCTTGTCTTCGATTCTCGACAATAATGCAATCGGCGGTCTTCTTACACGTTGCGCCACTGGAACAACGCTGATATCCACTGGAATTCGAAGTTTCACATTGTTCATCTTCGGAAATGGTCGCTTCTCTTCTGGTACCAACATATTAACCGTCGTATCCACACTAGGAAGCCCACTCGTCAGTACACCCAACTGTTTGGCGCTTTCCTTTCCAAGCAAAGGTTGTGAGCCTCCCACGACCACAAAGAATGTGGCAACTTGTTCACAGTTTCTGATGGCACCTTCAACAGTCACCATTGATTCGAACACCATTGATACTGCTAACGGTTCAGCATTCCGTCCATATCCACGCAGAGTTGTATTAGGCATACGACTTGGAGACCACGTTTCAACTCCTTGCTTTTTCATAAATTCCTATGTAGTATCATCAATAATGCTTTCGCTACTCCCGGAATCAATCAGCACCTGAACAAGAACGCCAACAATTTTTACCCATATAAATTCGTCGCCGTCTCCGATATTATAGATGAAACTCGGTTGTTCTCGTGTATTTTCCGTTGCTTCTATTGCTCTCACATTATCGCATTTTCCTCTCTTTTGTGGTGGAATGAAAGTTGCGTTTCCGTATGGTTTCCGGTTTGAAGCAGAACGACACACCTTCGAAAAATGACCAATTTTATTGCACTTCTCACACTTCTTTCCTCGAGCTGTACACTGTTGATCGTTACCGTAGCGATTTCGCTGACCGCATCTGTAACACGTCCCGGTAGTTGAATGCCTCATTCTTCCCTGAATCCTGGAAGGTTGGAATATATACCATCCTCGTCGCCAGATGTGGTACTTCGGGTTCAGAGTGAAGAGAAAATACTTCCGTACACGTCAGTCACTACATTTATTCTGTCTATATATTTCATATTTCCCATAGCCTACTTCTGGACTATCACAGGGCTGGTCGAGGATTCTCGCTACACAGTGATGTAGAGGTGCTGTGTTTGAAGGCGCCGAAACATACAAGATTCAGGAGCACACATGTCTGTCCGACAAACCAAAGATTCTGCAAGCGAACATGATGCAAGGCACTGTATTCTACGTGAAACAAACATCGAGTAGCCAACCAACTACGTACTAACGTTTCCATTAAAAAAAATGCCGATGCCAAAAATTTACGATTTTTCATGGGTTTACCTTCACCCGCACTGACGAAACTACCCATGCAGCATCAATCATAGTAATCCATGACTCATCAGACAAAATTTTACAGCTCCATCAGACGAACTCTAACCGTGATGGCAAAAACAGTGAAGCAACTCCGTTAAGAAGTGTGGGCGTTCAAAGAACGGCATCCCGCCGCGTCGAAAACGGACATCGTGTGGCACTTTGTGGACGCAAGATACGCCCGCCAGTGAAAAAGTACCTGTCGAACATGAACATAAATGTCAGCAAGCGGAAGTCGCGTCCACTGGTTTCGGAGCTGCAGGCAATGACGCAGCGGGAGCGGTTGAACAAGATGGTTCGGGCAGAAACAGCTGGACACTAGCTACGTGCTGTAAACGGCAGAATCCATTGGCGACCATTGGCCAGGTAACCGTTACTAGACAGCAGAGACCGAAATTTTAGCCTACTTGAGAAGAATAACGTCCTTTTTCACCCGCTTGGTAAAACAGATGAGAATGTGAGAAGCGAGAGACTATTATACGCTCCCAGCAGATTTCGTGAGAAAAGCAACGGCGATTTATAATTTTCGGAGAGCATGAGTAGCTGATAAATCGTTTCTTTTTCAGTGAATCCTAGATGCCGATAATTATTTTTCACTTAGTTTTTGACACCTGAAAATGCACCAGTCTTCATGCTTGTTTTATTCTGACATTATAATTCGATAAAAAGCCAATTTTTCTTCGTGATGTGACTCCTCGTTTTTTGCTCTTCGTATAAGCTCTAGGTAGCATATTTTCAGTGGAAAATGTGACTGTGACTGTGAAAATATTTTCGTTGAATTTCAGAGAGAGATATTTTCGCATATGCAAGAGAGAGGATGATGAGTTATCGGCGAAAAAGGAGAGATGAAAATGTGAACGATACACTACTCATCGACAACCTGCTTGAGAGAGAGCATGGTTTTCACCCAGTTGAGTGAGAATTTCGATCTCTGCTAGACAGCCATTAGTTATGCAGTCGGTTAACCAAGCCAGTGGTGAATTTGTAGCCAGTCGGTTGGCACAACCACGATCGGAATAAGTGTGAACTAGTTGGCAGCGGTAAGGAGGTTGAGTAATATGAACGTGTATAAGCCAGCTAACATCATCATCGCTAATGTTTGTAGAAAATGCATTAACTAGCAACATTAGCATAACCAGTTACTAGTAATTAGTAGATGATTGATTTCAATTATCTGCTAACCACTATTGCAAATATGATGCTAGTATTGCTGGCTAATGAATTGTCGGACAATATTAATAAAGATGTGAATTAAACAGGTCCAAAGAAGATCGATCAAACATGAATTATTGAAAATCCGTTCTTTTCAAGACGACTAACTTGACTTTCCCAGCTAAAAAGTTTGTTTGATTGGAAATTTCAGCTTTTCTTCGTCGCATACCTTAAATGTTGGGTACAATTTCAAACACGGCTCAAAAATTTAAACGATCTCTATATTATTCTGAATCGCAAACATAAAGTAAGCTTATGTCAAGAGCAGCATGCCAAATATTTTTTTTCAAATGGCCACCGTCACAGAATATTGAAACAAATGATTATAACATTCATTACACATTGCTACGTAGTCCTACGTTACCATTGCGGAGAACCTCATTGGACTGTTCCTTGTAGTTGTTCATTTTTGGCTCATCTGACTCTTCTCCCGGACAATATTAATAGTAAATTATCAATATCCCAAAAATGCTCACACCCACCACTGAGAGGCTTTTCGGATGAATCGAAAATAAATCACTCAAAATTACTTTGCTACTTTGTTTTCAAAATTAAAACTCATTTATGAAAACGAATCACTTTCGGCGACACCTAACATAGGTTTACAAAATAAGCCGGCAGAAGGAATCCACCACGCTGTAAACTCCCACCACCGGCAGCGCTTTACTTTCGCTAAAGATATCGACAATCTCGCCATAAATTTCCATAATATTTCGTTTGTACTTGGGATACCGTTCGATCAGAGCCTTCAACTCGACCGAATTTGGAGATCCTTCCTCATCGTTGCTGCATTCGGCCGGATCGATCAAACCAATCAGCCCCCGCAGTGGAGCATTCGGCAGATCGACCATGATCAGCGATATCTTTTCCTTCTTCTGGAACTTTGACAGTATCGGGGAGAGTTTATGCTCAACTTGATTCTCGTAGCGACGTCTCTTGTTGGTATTGATCTTCTCCGCTGTCAGAAAGATAAGATCCAGCGAAGCGGTACTATTGGTCTGGTTTTGGCTGGCCAACGAGGGGACGCTCTTCGTTGAAGTCGAGCTTGCCAGCGATGTACTCTGCAGGGCTGTCGTCACTTCGTTGGTAGATTGATCTGGGCGAAGACTTCTCAGAATGTAACCGAAAAGCTCCGGTCGGGTGATGTGACACTCCTGGAAACGATCGTGATTCCATGTGCGGACCCGCAACTCGCCTCCTTCTCCGAGCATCACTACCAAGTTGGCTCCAGCATCCTTGGCTGATTCTTCCATTGAAATTGCACCCTCCAGAATACCAGTTTTGATTCCATGAGACCAGAGGAATCGCAAAATTTGGACGACCTCCTTCAGCGGAGGCCTGGAACCGGTAATGCTGATCATCACTTCAACAGGTTCACAACCCCCGGTCGGTCCCAAGGCATACACCAGCTTGTCCAGGTGAAAGCTGAACCCGGCACCGCTGAGTTCTACTTTCGGGACCTGCAACCCGTTGCTTATTCCGGATATCCTGAAAACGCAAGAATACCTTCAAAATCAGAGATCTTTCTGTTTCAACCATCAATACTCACTGATACTCAGCTAACTTGGAATCATACCGTCCCCCGACGGCTATCGTAGTCAACGGATTCTTTTTCTTCGCCTTCAGCTCTCCGATTAGCTGCCAAACGACGCCTCCTCCCTTCGCCCGCTCGTAGTTGATCGGTAGTCCCGGACAAATGATGATCGGCACTTGCACTCCCAATCCCTGTGCCAGCGAAGCGACCATTTCTAGCTCCCGTATTGCCACCTTGGCCAGTGAAGCCGCCTCACCCCGTCCCCTGATCAGTGGCTTCAACAGAGTTCCATTGATCTGCGACAGTGAGATTTCTATCTGCAGTGCATCGCACAGGAAACCAGTGTTGATTTTGACTCCCAGTTGCGTGATCTGGCTATTGATCGAGGCGATCAACTGAAATTTGGAGATTTTAGCATCGAAAAAATCCAACACTATCTCGAACAGTTCCTTATTTTTGTCCGAAGGAACGTTGCAGTATAGCAAGATCGATCGGAGCAGGCTGATGTGGTTCAAGCGGAAGAAAACATTCCTCTGCGGTTCCAGGAGATTCAACTCTCGCATGATTTCAGTAGCGATCGAGAGAAGCTCTGCGTCAACAATGAGATTGCCGCGATTGGGAGTTACGACGTCGAATGCGCATTCGTAAACCTGCTTCGGATGGAAGTTGAAGACTTTCTTCTCGCGATAAACACGTCCTATCGAGTAACGACGAATGAACTTGATGCCGTTGAGAGCGACGTGACGCAAGAATGGAATCCGTAGATCATCTGGAAGGGAAACTATACTACCAGAGTGGGTCATCAGTTTGACAGAATTGTTCCTGGCACTGGATTTCGTGTACGGTGTAAGTAGTGGCGTGACGATTTCAATGGCTCCGTGTTTTCTGAACAGTTCGATGATTTTCGACTTGACATAATCGAATCGAGGAATTATCGGCACCATGTCCAGGTGGTAACTGAGTTCGCAAATAGTATCGCTCTCCTGAGCAAAGCAACGGGCTATCAGATGTTTGTAGTGGCGAGATTGCGGATTGGATAGGACGTGCCGAACGACGTCCTGAATCTCTCCGGCTTCCAGACGAATCGGTGGGACTAGCTCCGAGGATAGCAACTCCTCGGCGGTGGGCCTTCTTCTTGGGTCGTGGTTCAGCAGCCACTTGATGACCTGAACTTGTTGTGAGTATTTCCCATCAGCGAGGATCGGCTCGGGGAAGCGTACCGTATCCGAGCGGAGGTCCATCATGGTTTTGACCCGTTCCATTCCGGTGGCCAGCGGGGGTGTACTCATTTCGAAAAGGATAATTCCCAGAGAGTAGAGGTCCACCTTCTGGTTGTAGGTGGATTTCGAAGCATTTCCGGTGAGCTCGGGCGCTACGTACAGCGCAGTACCGACCTTACCCGTCAGCGAGCTGCCCATGTCCAACGGAGCGGTTTGATGACTTTGAACTATGCGTTCTGAAATTGTGCAATACAATGGAGAATGAAAATTAGTCGGAAGTTTAGTAAAAATGTGAGTGTCTAGAAACTTCGAAATTTTTGGCAAAAACTTTGAAAAAGTTTGCAAAACCTTCCAAGAAATTTTCGAAAACTTCTAAGAAGTTTGCAAAACTTTCAAAGAATTTGCAAAACTGTCAATAAGTTTGAAAATTTTAAAGATGTTTGCAAAACTCCAAAGAAGTTCACAAAACTTCCAGCAAATTTGTAAAATTTTCAAGAATTGGAAATGCTTCCAAAAAATTTAAAATTTTCCCAAGATTTTTGCAAAATTTCCAAAAAGATTGCAATCCAAAAAAATAAAGTTTTCAGCAAATTCAACAGGCTAAAATAAAGTTGGAAAAACTCTCTGGAAATTTGTACAATTTTCAAAAAAAATTCAAAGAATGTTTCCAAAAGTTAAAAATAAGTTAGCAAAATGTCCAAGAAATTCCATGCAAACTGAAGAAGGTAGAAGAAATTCGCAAAATTTTTAGGAAACTTTGACTTCCTCAAATTTTGCAACGCATCCAAGAAGTTCGAGAAATTCCAAAAGTTTGCAATCCAAAATTAGACAAATTTCAAGAACTTTGAATAATTTTTAAAAGGAAAAAAAAAACGTTTGAAAAACTCTCTGGAAGTTTGTAGAATTTTCATTTCTTTTAATTACAATTTTTTTAAATTTCAGAAAGTTTGCGGATTGTCCAAACATTCCATAAAAGTTAACGAAATTTGAAAAAGTTCTCAAAATTTTCAGGAAAGTTTAGTCACTTTTTGCAAAAACTTCCAAGAAGTTTGCAAAACCTCCAGGTAATTTTCGAAAATCTCTAACTTCAATAAAAGTGTAAATAAGTTTTCAAAACTTCCTATAAGCGCTGGAAGAGTTGGAAAAGGTTCAAAAATAAAGTTAAAATTTCTCGATAAGTTTGCAAAGCTTCCAAACTATTGAAAAATTTCCAAAAAAATTCAAAGAACTACAGAACTTGATATAACTTTCAAAAGACAAAAAAAAATAGTAAATTTTTCAAAACATTTTAAAGAACAAAATCAAAGATTTTTTCAAAATTTAAAAAAAAAAACTCTGAAAGTTTGCTGAAACGCTGAAAAAATGCCATGAAGTGACCTAGAAAGAGCTTTGAGAAAGTTCGCAAATTTTTTTAAAAAATCTTCCATTTCCTAAAACTTTGCAAAATTTTCAAGATGTTTGCAAAAACTCCAGGAATTTTTCCTTTTCTAAAATTTTGTAAAGCGTCCAAGAAGTTGGCAAAACCTCCAAGAAATATTCGAAGTTTCTACGAAGTTTATGAAAATTATAAGAATTTTGCAAAACATCCAAGAAGTTTGCAAAACCATAAAGATGTTTGCAATACGCTTAAGAAGTTCACAAAACTTCTAACAAATTTGTAAAATTTTCAAGAATTGACAATTTTAAATTTTCCCAACAACTTTGCAAACCTTCCATGATTTTAGCAATATGTTCAAAAGATTTGCAATCCAACAATATATCCAAATATATCCAATTTTCAAGAACTTTAAAATAAAACATAAACATTTGCAATACGCAAAAATAACGGTTGAAAAACACTCAGGAAGTGTGTACAATGTTCAAGAAATTTCGAAGAATGTTTCCAAAAGCTTAAAAATATCAGGAAGTTAGCAAAATGTCCAAGCAGTTCAATGCAAATTGAAGAAGGTAGAAGAAATTCACAAAATTTTCAGGAAGCTTTGAATTCCTTAAATTTTGAAACGCGTCTAAGAAGTTTACCTTCAAGATATTTTCGAAGCTTCTAAGAAGTTTGCAAAAATTCAAAGAAGTTTGGAAAGCTTTAAAGACGTTTACAACACTCCAAAGTTTCAAAGCTTCCAACAAGCTTCCAAAAATTTAAATTTTCCTAAAAAGTTTGCAAAACTTCCACGATTTTAGCAAAATTTCTAAAAAGTTAGCAATCGAAAAATAGACAAATTTCAAAAACTTTGAATAATTTTCATAAGGCAAAAAAACATTTGAAAAACTTTATGGAAGTATGTAGAATTTCCAAAAAATTTCATTTCTTTTAAATTCAAAGTTTTTAAAAATTTCAAGAAGTTTGCGGATTGTCCAAAACATTCAAAAAGTTTAACGAACTTTGGAAAGTTCTCAAAATTTTCAAGAAGACTCCACTTCCTAATATTTTGCAAAATCTTCCAAGAAGGTTGCAAAACTACCAGGTAATTTTCGAAAATCTCTAACTTCAATAAAAGTGCAAAGAAGTTTTCAAAACTTCCAACAAGCGCAGGAAGAATTGGCAAAGATCAAAAGAAAAATTCACGAAAAGTGCGCAAAGCTTCCATAACTATTGAAAGTCTAATTATTCTAAGTAATTTGCAAAACTCCTGAAAAGTTTGCAATACTTTAAAGATGTTTGCAATGCGCCAAAGAAGTTTGAAAAACTTCCATAAAATTTCATTTTTTAATACTATTTTTTTTTTTATTTCAGGAAATTTACGGATTGTCCAAAACATTCCAGAAAGTTTTAAGAAGTTTGAAGAAATTCACAAAACCTTTGAGAAACCTTCCTCCTTATAAAATATTTGCAAAACTTTCCAAGAAATTTGCAAAACCTCCACGAAATTTTCGAAAAATACTAACTTCAATAGAAGTGCAAAAAAGTTTTCAACACTTCCAACAAGCGTTAAAAAAAACTTTAAAATTTTCGAAAAGTGTGCAAAGCTTTCATAACTATTGCAAAATTTTCAATTAATTCAAGGAATACCAGAACTTTAAGTAACTTTCAATAGGCAAACAAAATGTTTGAAAGACTCTCAGGAAACTTGTAGATTTTGCAAAACATTTCAGAGAACAAAATCAACGATTTTTTTTAAAATTTCCAAAATAATTTAAAATTTCAGAAAGTTTGCCGAAATATTGTAAAAATGCCATGAAATGTGTAAAACTTAGAAAAAGTTCGCAAAATTTTCGGGAGGCTTCCACTTCTTAAAATATTGCGAAATTTTCAAGATGTTTGCAAAAACTCCAAGAAATTTTCAGAATTTTTAAGAAGTTTGCAAAAAATTTAAAAATTTTTGCAAGTTTGTAAAACTTTTAAGAGTCGGCGAAGCTCCCAAAAACAAATAAAATTTTCCCAACAAGTTTGCAAAACATCCACGACTTTTGCAAAATTTCCAAAAAGTTTGTAATCCATAACATACAATTGTCGAGAGCTTTGTATAACTTTCAGAAGGTATTAAAAAACATTTGAAAACCTCTCAGGAAATCTGTTGAATTTCCAAAAATAAATCCGAAAGTTTTAAAAATTTTAGTATTACCAAATATATGTCAAAAAAATTCCATACAGTTTTGAGAACTTTGTATAAACTTCCAAAATTTTCAGAAAGTTTGTTATTCCTAAAATTTTCAAAAAATTCCAAGTTTGCAAAAACTTCCAAGAAGTTTTCAAAGCTACTAAGAAGTTTGCAAAACTTTCAAGAAGTTCGCAAAACTGTCGAGAAGTTTGAAAAACTTTCAAGAAGTTCGCAAGACTGTCAAGAAGTTTGAAAAACTTTAATGACGTTTGCAATACGCCAAAGAAATTATCAACACTTCCAACAAGTTTGTAAAATTTTCAAGTTTCCGTAAGTTTCCGAAAAAGTTAAATTATTCCAAGATATTTGTAAAACTACTCAAAAACTAAACAACACAAAAACTAAAAATTTCGAGAATTTAAATAATTTTTAATAGGAAAAAAAAAACGTTTGAAAAACTCTCAGGAATTGTTTCAGAATTTCCAAAAAAAATCTTCCAAAGATTTGAAAAAAATTCTGGAAGTATAGAAAGTTCGTAGAAAGTTTGTCCAAGCATTCCAAAAAGTTCGCAAAGCTTTCCAGGAAGCTCTTTTAAATATTTTGCAAAACCTCAAAGAAATTTTCGAAAACTTCTAACCTCAATAGAAGTGCAAAGATGTTTTCAAAACATCCAACAAACACAGCAAGAGTTGACAAAGTTTCCAAAATATATAAAATTTTCAGGAAAAGTTTGTAAAACTTTCATTATTATTGCAAAATTTCCAAACATTTCTTAGAATTCCAGAATTTTGTACAACTTTCAAAATACAAATAAAAAGCGTTTGAAAAACTCTCGGGAAGTTTGCAGAATTTCCAATAAATTTCAAAGAATTTTTAAAAATTTCCACAAGTTTGCAGAAGCGTCCACTTCTAAAAATTTTGCAAAAACTTACAAGAAGTCAGCAAAAATTTTAAGAAGTTAACAAAAATACCTAGAATTTTACAAAACTTCTAAGAACTTTGCAAAATTTTCGAGAAGTTTGCAAAACTTTAAAGAACTTTAAAACCAACAAAAAGTTTTTTTAAACTTACAAGAATTTGGAAACCTTTCAAATAAAATTGCAATTTGTCCAAGAACTTTGCAAAACTTCCAAAATGTTTGCAGAATTCCCAAAACGTATGCAATCTAAAAAAATAAAGTTTAGAGAACTTTGTACAACTTTCAAGACAAGAAAAAAAAGTGTTAAAAGCTTCCTCCTGAAGGTTTCCAAGAAATTTCAAACAAAATCCAAAAGTTTTAATTTTTTTAGGAAGTTGGCAAAATGTCCGAAAAATTGCAGGAAATTTGTAGAACTTTAAAGTAGAGATGCACCGAATATTCGGCCGGCCGAATATTCGGCCGAATAATAGCTTTATTTTTATTTTGCCGAATATTCGGTTCGCCGAATAATGAAACCTGATATTCGGCCGATTAATGACCGAATAGGCCGAATAAGCAAAAAAAAAAATAAACCAGAAATGAAATAAATATTCAATTATTTTACTTGAAATGTTTAATGAAGTCCAATATTTGCTTCGTCATTTAGTTTTAGATGAAATGAAAACTCTTAAATTATTCCAAATACTTGAAATTACGTTTCATGCAAGTAAGCATTTCCGCATTCTCCGGTAACAGGCGATTACGATGGTCTTCATATACCAGCCCCTCCGTTGAGAACAACCTTTCACTCACAACAGTACTTGCGGGTGCTGAGAGGTACCGCTTCGCCAGTTTGTAAACATTGGGGAACTTGTATTTATTGTCAGACCACCAGACGAAAGGACTTTGTTTCCTTTCGATGTTTTTATCTGACAGGTACTGCTGCAGCTCGTTGTTAATGGTACACAGCGTGGATCGTTTGTTCGCTGTTGACTTGTTCCAATTTCTGCAAAGCATTTCCAGAAACCAGATGAGGAATCCGCTTGCTGCGAGGATGAGGACTCATGTTGGTGATTTCCTGACGTGTGCTGGTCTTCCATGGCATCAAAGATATCCGTGACAATTCTTTCAATCAGAGTTTGGCGACAACTTTCGGGAATGAAACATAGTTTGAAACGCGGATCCAGGACTGTCGCAAAGGTGAAAAGGGTATTTCCGAAAATATGTTTGAACCGGGTATTTAAGCTTTGTTTCAAGGTTTCTTTGTAGGTTCGACTCCTTTATGATCACTGCTTGGTTTCTCCAGAAAAAGTATGAGCGTTGCAACATACGGAATAGCTTCAGAAATACATGATTCGTCGGAGCTCACAATTCTTGTAATTTCCTCAAATGGCCTCAAAACCTCTAGAAGATGACCGGTGATATCCCACTCATATTCTGTCAAATTCTTGATGGTGGAAACTTCGCCTGCGTAATAGGTTACAGCTGATCTTTGGTCATGCATACGTTCCAACATGTAAAATGTTGAATTCCAACGTGTGCGAACATCCTGCAGAAGTTTTCTTTAGGTAAGTCGTACTTCTCCTGGATTTCACACAATTTATTGCATGCCAACGGCGAATGGTTAAAGTGCGTCACGATGTTTCTTGATTTGGAAATGCCATCTTTAATGACTTTTGGCATTCCAAGCCATCGAGAACAACAAGTTGAAGAGTATGAATAAAACACCCCACGTTTGGTAGTTCAGCGTCGTCCAACCCTTTCAACATATTTGCTGCATTATCACGCAATATGAGGTGAACATGAGTAGTAGTGATGGACCAGTTATGTAGCATTTCATGCAATTTTAGGGCGATTCGCTCTCCGGTATGAGATCCAGGAAATTAAGAGGCATTGAGTATAGCGTGTTGCATGTTGCTCGCTTTTTCATCAAACCAATGGGCAGTCAAGCTAATCACGGCTTTATTATTTGGGGAAGACCAGATGTCCGTCGTGAAGGACATGTGTCCTCCGTCCAGAGGCAAAGCGTCATTGATTGCCCGTTTGCACTTCTCATACATCTCCGGTAGTACCACTGTTGTAAAGCGTTTTCTGTTCGGGACCTATATGAATAAAACAATCGTAGTAAATTAATGTACCAATCATAAACAGTGTACAATATTAACCTTATATTTCGGCTGCAGCGTCGTCATTAAGCGTAGAAATCCATGATCTTCAACCATAGACACCGGTTGATGGTCCAGTACAATCATTTCAGCGATTGACTTGGTGATTTCTTTTGCCTTGGGTGAATTTTTCTTCCCATTTAAGGTTGCCGGAGAAACTAGCTTGGATGGTCGGCTGGGACGAATCCGTGGACGATTTGGAGACCTTGCGGTCTGCTTCTTTATTTCGGTAAATACGATTGGCCTCTGAATGTTGTTTTAAATGGTTAACCATGCTCGAATTTGTGGCTGCTTTCCCGGTGCCCCCGCGCGAGAAGGTAACATTGCACTCAACACATTTTGCTCAGCGGCCACCATCGATTTCGATAAAAACTCCCAAATCGACGAACGCTTATTTTCTGCCATTTTATGCCGAGAATCAGAGGATCGCGAATCACCAAACAAACGGACGGATACGAATGAAACGATTTTCGAATGTATCAAAATGGAGTACGAACAGATAACCGTTACGGAAAGCTTGCGGAGAAAGTGTGAGAATATGAAGCCTGAACGAACGAATTGGCGCGAAAGTTTGACTTTTGAAAGGATACATTTCCGAAGGACTCATGATAAAAACAAATTCCAAGGGGATTCCTATTCATATAAAGGGTGTTTCTTTCAAACGAACACTATCCTATTGGAAGAATAAAGTAATATTTGGCCGAATATTCGAATGTTATTCGGCCGAATATGGGTGGGTTATTCGGCCGAATATTCGGCCGAATATTCGTTTCGCCGAATAATAAAAATTGTGTTATTCGGTATTCGACCAAAGGCCGAATAGTACTATTCGGTGCATCTCTACTTTAAAGAAGTTCGCAAAAATCAGGAAGTGTCCACTTCCTAAAATGTTGCATAACGACCAAGAAACTGCCAAGAAATTAGTAAAACTTCCAAAAAGCTTTGAACGTGCAAGAATTTTTCAAGGAAAATAAAACTTGAGACTTTTTTCAAATTGCCCAAACATTCCAAGAACATAAGTTCTTAACTGACCTTGCTGTTGATTCTGCAGTGCTGAAATACTGGTGATTGCCAGGCCAAAGTCGTTGATCTTGACCTGATCCCGCGAATCGAAGAAAGGAAGATGTTGACCGGTTTCACGTTTGACAAACTCTCAGGAAATCGTAGAATTTCCAAGAAATTTTAAAATATTTTATATGTATTAGGAAATTTGCTGTATTTCCAGAAAGTTTGTAGAACTTGAAAGAAGTTCGCAAAAACTTTCAGAAAGCTTCCTCTTTCAAAATGTTTTGCAAAAGCTTCCAAGAAATTTGCAAAACCTCCAAGAAATTTTCGAAAACTTCTAACCTCAATAGAAGTGCAAAGAAGATTTTAAAAACATCCAACAAACATAGGAAGTGTTGACAATGCTTCCAAAACAAATAAAATTTTCAGAAAAAGTTAGCAAAACTTTCAAAATTATTGCAAAATTTCCAAAAATTTCAATGAATTCCAGAAATTTGTAGAACAATAAAAAGCGCTTAAAAAACGTTCATGAAGTTTGAAGAATTTCCAATGAATATCAAAGAATTTTTTAAAAATTTTACAAGTGCGAAATGTCCAAAAAATTTAATGAAGTTTGCAGAAATTTAGCAAAAACTTTCTAGAAGTCTGCAAAAGTTAACAAAAGCTCTAAGGATTTTGCAAATCTTCTAAGAAGTTTGCAAAACTTTCAAGAAGTATGCAAAACTGTCAAAAAGTTTGAAAACTGTCAAGAAGTTTGAAAAACTTTCAAGATGTTTACAATACACCAAAGAAGTTTAAAACTACCAAAAAGTTTCTAAGAATTTGCAAACCTTTAAACAAAATATAATATTTGTCCAAGAAGTTTGCAAAACTTGAACTTTGAAGTGCACAAATATATCAGGAAGTGGCCATTTCTTAAAATGTTGCATAACGACCAAGAAGTCAGCAAAACCCCCAAGAAATTTTCGAAGCTTCTAAGAAGTTTGCAAAAATTTTAAGAAGTTTGCAAAGCTTTAAAGACAACACTCCAAAAAAGTTTTCCAACAAGCTTCCAAAAAATATAAATTTTCCTAACAAGTTTGCAAAACTGGCACGATTTCAATTCAAAAGGTAAAACAACGTTTGAAAAACTCTCCGGAATTTTGTAGGATTTCCAAGAAATTTCATTTCTTTTAATTCCAAAATTTTTAAAAATTTCAGGAAGTTTGCGGATTGTCCAAAATATTCCAAAAAGTTTAACGAGCTTTGACAAAGTTCTCAAAATTTCCAGGAAGAATTCACTTTTGAATATTTTGCAAAAACTTCCAAGAAGTTTGAAAAACCTTCAAGAAATTTTTGAAAACCTCTAAATTTAATAGAAGTGCAAAGAAGTTTTCAAAACTTCCAACAAGCGCAGGAAGAGTTGACCAAGGTTAAAAAAATCAAAATTTCCCGAAGAGTGTGCAAAGCTTCCATAACTATTGAAAAATTTCAAAGAATGCCAGAATTTAGGCCAGAAATAGACAAAAAAATGGAGATTTTTCAAAACATTTCAAAAAACAAAATCAAAGAATTATTAAAATTTCCTAAAGAAATTAAAATTTCCGAAAGTTTGCTGAAATGTTGAAAAAATGCCATGGAGTTTGTAGAACTTTGAAAAAGTTTGCTAGTCTTTCGGGAAGCTTCCACTTCTTAAAATTTTGCAAAATTTTCAAAATCTTTGCCAACAATTCCAAGAAATTTTCATTGCTTATAAGAAGTTTGCAAATTTTTTAAAGTTATTTGCAATAGTCAAAGTAATTTTAAAAACTTCAAACTAGTTTATAAAACTTTCCTGGGGTGGCGGAGCTTTAAAAAAACAAATTACATTTTCCCAACAAGTATGCAAAACTTCCATGATTTTTGCTTGCTAAATTTCTAAGAGTTTGCAAACTAAAAATACAATTGTCGAGAACTTTGTATAACTTTTAAAAGGCAAATTTAGTGTGTTTGCAAAATGGCCATAAAATGTCATAAATTTTGGAGAACTTTTAATAAACTTCCAAGAAGTTTGCAAAACTCCTAAGAACATTGCAAAACTTTCAAGAAGTTTGCAAAACTGTCAAGAAGTTTGAAAAACTTTAACAATGTACAAACAATTGCAAATACGCCAAAAAAGTTTTCAAAACTGCAAAGTTTCCGAAAAAATTAAATTTTTTCAAAATGTTTGCAAAACATCCATAATTTTTTTCAAAATTTCCAAAATGTTTGCAATCCAAAAAATACAAATTTCGAGAATTTAAATAATTTATAAATGTTTGAAAAATACCCAGAAAGTTTGTAGAATTTCCAAGAAATTTATTTTTTTAATTTTGAAATTTAAAAAAATATAGGAAGTTTGCGGAATATCCAAAACATTCCAGAAAATTTGTAAAAAGTTTGTCCGAAACATTCCAGACAGTTCGGAAAGCTTTCCAGGAAGCTCTTTCAAATATTTTGTCAAAACTTCCAAGAAGTTTGCAAAACCTCAAAGAAATTTGCGAAAACTTCTAACCTCAATGAAGTGCAAAGATGTTTTCAAAACATCCAACAAACACAGCAAGAGTTCACAAAATTTCCAAAATATATGAAATTTTCAGAAAAATTATTGCAATTATAATTATTGCAAAATTTCCAAACAAATCTTAGAATTTCAGAACTTTGTATAACTTATAAAAGACAAATAAAAAGCGTTTGAAAACATTTCTGGAAGTTTGCAGAATTTCCAATAAATTTCAAAGGATTTTTTTAAAATTCCACAAGTGAGAAATGCCCAAACCAATTCACGAAGTTTGCAGAAGCTTCCACTTCCAAAATTTTTGCAAAAGCTTTCAAGAAGTCTGCAAAAGTTCGAAGAAGTAAACAAAACTTCTAAGAAATTAAGAAAACTTCTAAAATACTTGCAAAACTTTTAAGAAGTATGCATAACTGTCAAGAGGTTGGTAAAACTTTAAAGATGTTTGCAGTACTCCAAAAAAGTTTAAAATTACCAAAAAGTTTATGAAACTTTCAAGAATTTGTAATGCTTTAAAAGAATTTAAATTTGCGTAAAAAGTTTGCAAAACTTCCAAAATGTTTGCAAAATTCCCAAACCAAAAATATTAAAATATTAAAGTTTAAATACCTTTGTACAACTTTCAGATGACAAAAAAACGCTTAAAAACCTTCAGGAGATACGTTTCCAAGAAATTTCAAGGAATTTGTAAACAAAACCAAAAGTTTTAACAATTTTAATGAAGGAAAATGCCGAAAAGTTCCAGGAAGTTTGTAGAACTTTGAAGAAGTTCGCAAAAATTTCAGGAAGTGTCCACTTCCTAAAATGTTGCATAACAACCAAGAAACCTCCTAAAAAGTTGTAAAACTTCCAACATTTTTTGAGAACTTGGATTCCAGAGAAATTTTTAAAAATTACCACAATTGGGAAATGTCCAAAAACATTCAGGAAGCTTGCAAAATTTTTTGGAAGCTTCCACTTCCGAAAAATTTACTAAAACTTTCAAGAAGTCTACAAAAGTTCTAAGAATTTAATAAAGCTTCAGAGGATTTTGCAAAACTTCTAAGAATTTTGCAAAACTGTCAAGATGTTGACAAAACTTTAGAGATGTTTGCAGTACTCCAAAGAGGGTTTAAAACTGCCAAAAAGTTTGTAAAACTTCCAAGAATTAGCTAAACTTAGAAATATAATTTAAATTTGTCCAAGAAGTTTGCTAAACTTCGATAATGTTTGCGAAATTCCCAAAACATTTGAATTCTAAAAAAATTAATTTTAAAGAACTGTACAACTTTCATAAGGCAAAAAAAAACGTTTCAAAAACTTTCAGGAGGTACGTTCCCAAGAAATTTCAAAAAATTCCTAAACAAAATTCAAAAGTTTTAGAAATAATTAGAAAGTTGGAAAAAGTTTGAAAAATTGCATAAAATTGTAGAAGTTTGAAGAAGTTCGCAAAATTTTCAGGAAGTGTCCACTTCCTAAAATTGTGCATAACGACCAAGAAGTCTGAAAAACTTTGATTTTTTTTTTTTGAAAACTTGGATGTATTTTTCAAGGAAAATAAATTGAGACTTTTTTCAAATGCCAAAACTTTCCAAGAACATAAGTTCCCAACTGACCTTGCTGTTGATTCTGCAGTGCTAAAATACTGGTGGTTGCCAGGCCAAAGTCGCCGATTTTGACCTGATCCCGCGAGTCGAGGAAAATGTTGACCGGTTTCAGATCCCGATGGATCATACCCTGTTGATGTATGTGGCTAAGACCTTCTGCAATCTCTCGGAACAGGCGCCAGACGCGGTCGACGTCCTCATACAGGTTAGAGTCGATGGCGGTTCTAGAAGAGTAAACCCGTTGTTGCATCATTCAATTGCCAACAATTCCCCCCATTCTCTTACCTTAACGTGCTCTTCTCGCAAAACTCCATCTGAATGTACATGTACAAAACTTGCGGATTCCCCGTCGGCACCCCATCGCTTTTTCCCTTGGCATTTTCCACGGCGACTCCTTCGCTGAAACTCGCATACTCTGCCACTTCTCCATTCGAATCAACAAATTCAATACCATCGGAACTAACGTCTCCATTCTCATCATCATCATCGTCATCGTCGTCGTCGTCGCTGCTGCTCGAATCGATCCCCATACAATCCAGCACCCAATCCGAGTTTTTGTCCTTGTTCTTTTTGATAACCTTTGTTGGTGCCACTCGTTTCGGCGCACTTCCTGCACTTATAGACCAATCGCAGCTCGATTCTACTCCGTATTGTTGCTGTTCGCCCGGACTGACTGCCTCCACCCAGCTGTTATAGTAACGAACCACATTCTCGTGGTTCAATCTCGAGAGCAGTTCGACCTCCCGAGTCATTTTCTTGTAGAACTGTTTGCTTCGCGCGGGAAGCAATATGCGCTTGATTGCATACTGCCGGTTGTCCAGGATGTTGCGTACTTTCAGCACATCTCCATAGGCCCCTTTCCCAATGTAGGACAGCACTTCAAACTCCGTCTGAAGGCGGGACTTTTCCGTTGCGAGAGAGGTTGACATGTATGCCGGAATCGAGTGGTGTGACCGTTCTACCACTTGCATATCGGAGGGTTTCGGTTCCCGAGGAGGGTGGTGAATTTTTCGTGGGATGTCTTGAAAAAGGATTGGTCGAAGAAACGGATGCTCCAGGAGATCGGATGCCGAAATAGTCCGTTCCGATTTACAGCGATCGATGAAATCCTTCATTTCCGAATCCGCATTGAATAGTGCCTCAACTAGCGATCCTAGCGCAGGAAGGTCGCTTCGGACGCACTGCTGACCACTGATGAGCTCTTGGACATATGGAATCAGTTTAAAATCGGCCACTCTTATGCTGCCACTGTTATCAATGAAAACCGCCGAATCCGAAAGATTGTCGTGCGACACTCCGTTATTGTGAAGATAGATCAGGGCTTCCAATATACCTTTAGCAGCCATGCTGGCTCCTTCCGCCGACCACCCTAGCGATCCGGAAATTGTGAAAACACTCGTCCCAAGAATGAAATCCTGAACCACATACACATCGATGCCATCCTTTCCGACCTTGCAAAGAATCCCCTCATAAGAAATCAAATTCTTGTGTCTCAAACTTGTCAAACTACTCATCTGCTTTTCAAGTTCGCTTACCACCTCTTCCGGCGTCTTACCGGAAGCCGTTTTCCCATCTTTGTCCAATACGATGTTCCATTCCGTTACGTACACAAGTTGTCCGGTTTGAACATCGATCCCCGAATAAGCGATACAACCACGCTGCGAATGTCCCAAGCATGATCCTTTCACTATTTTCTTACCATCACGGAAGAACAAGGTCTCACTCCTACGATGTTCCATGCAAAAGTGATCAACCCCACGGAAGCTATTCCCGTCACTGTTCTCTGAAGAGCTTATACTACGGTGCATCGGACTAGCCTCATTTACGCTATGCTTGGATTCTCGCCTCGTCTTTTCCAATTCCTTCTTGCGCTTCTGCAGCTCATCTTGGATGACCTGCCTTCGCTGGTCTTGCTCTGCCTTCAAAGTATTCAGCCGATCCCGAGCGATCTTCTGCTGGTTGGCCAACATCTCATCATAGAAGCTGCCCTTCGGTGGAGAATTGTGCTGATGAAGAAAACCCTCCACCGTGGCGGCCAGCTCGTAAATCATGACTTCTCCTTTCAGCTGGTCAGCTTGCTTCTTCAGAGTATCCAACAAGTCCTGAACCAAGGCATCCGACAGACCTACAGTGTTTTCGAGTTCGATTTTGGGGGGGCTAAAATCAAAGCATATCCCATTTCGTTTTCTCTTTCCCAAAACCATACAATTTACTTACTATTTTGGATAGTTTTTGCCGCAGTTGATCCGCAATTGGGCCTTTGCGTAGAACTCTCGTGCCGAACCCTTTTGCGGGGTGAGATTCAACCGCACCTCCAGTGGTCGCCATTTACCGGCCGGACGTAGATCTTCAACTTGTGTTTCATAAATGGAACGTATCACTTCCAGTTCGGTTTCCTGGCGCTCCCGAAAAGTTTCTTTGCTGCTGCTGGTGGTGGCCATTCTTCGAAGTAGGTCTGACTTCTAACAGATGTTTCTACTTCGATGATGATGCATTGTTGTTTACGATATAACCACGTACGAATTGTTGCACAACTAGGAAAATGCTAGCTATAGCTACAAGCTAATGCCGGGCGATGTTCAATTTCTGATCCACCAGCACGGAAATATTGCACCATACGCATTAAAAACTCAACCTACTGCTAGGAATTGATTTTGCGACGCATGTCAGCTGCGAATTTCGGGATCACAACAAAGGCCGCAAAATGCTTTCGGTGTTGTGTCCAAGGTGAATTTAATACTTCAGGTGGTCTCAATACTGTATATGAGAATTTCAGCCATGTTGAAACGCACACTAATACAATCCATATCAAGTAACATACTGGCCTGGCAGACTGAACCTGTCTCCTTTACCCCTATGCAATAGTGCCTGTGATGTCAAACTCGCAGTTCCATTTTAAAACAAACGAGTAAAAGAGATGATTAGTTTCACACTGCCAGGCCTGTGTTCTATGCCATGCATGGGATATGATGCGTCAGGCTGCACGGTTTGTTTACCAATATTTCGGGGGGGGGGGGGGGGAAGCGCACGTGCTAATGTTTATTAAACAAAACGTTTAGCCCAAACTGTTTACATTCATTTAGAACTCTTCACTCTTAGGCAAAATTGCTATAAACAGTGTCATTATGTGCGTAACACACTATTGAGTGTTCCTTACTCTTTCGCTCCACTGCTAAATCTCATTTGATACCCCGCTACTCCACCGGTCTTCCCAACGAACTGAAGAAAACAGACCACCTGAAGTATTAAATTCACCTTGGTTTCGACAATGTGAGGGACAGGGTGCAGTAATTCAATGAACTAGATTACCTATAGATAAAGCAAATAGTAAAGTGTGAGTGATGTCATGATGTCACTGTGCCTAACTACACGCTCAAACCAAGGTGAATTTAATACTTCAGGTGGTCTCAATACTGTATATGAGAATTTCAGCCATGTTTAAACGCATACTAATACAATCCATATAAAGTAAAATACTGGTCTGGCAGACTGAAGCTGTCTCCTTTACACATATGCAATAGTGCCTGTGATGTCAAACTCGCAGTTCCATTTTAAAACAAACGAGTAAAGGAGATGATGGAGACACTGCCAGGTCTGTGTTCTATGCCATGGGATATGATGCGTCAGGCTGCACGGTTTGTTTACCAATATTTCGGGAGAGAAGTGCACGTGCTAATGTTTGTAAACAAAACGTTTAGCCCAAACCGTTTGCATTCATTTAGAACTCTTCACTCTTAGGCAAAATTGCTATAAACAGCTGTCATTAGTGCGTAATACACTATTGAGTGTTCCTTACTCTTTCGCTCCACTGCTAAATCTCCTTTGATACCCCGCTACTCCACCCGTCTTCCCAACAAACTGAAGAAAATAGACCACCTGAAGTATTAAATTCACCTTGGCTCAAACAACATCTCTTTCATTTGTATTACTGTCCCTTTTTGTCTCCGGGAAAATTTACCCAATTTGCGTAAAAATTGGAACAACTCATACATTAAGTTGTTCCAATTTTTACGAAAATTGAGTAGTTTTTCCGTAAGAAAAAGAGGGACAGAAATAAAAATGAAAGAGAGGCTGATTTAAGCGTGTATATCATACACTCCCGCGCCACTTTACTCAATTTTTGAGTACAATTGTATGCTATCTCTTTTTCTCTCACGGAAATGTTACTCAATTTTCGTTAAAAAGTGGATCACTTTTTACGAAAATTGAGTAATATTTCCGTGAGAGAAAAAGAGATAGCATACAATCACGGACTAATTTTGGGTCCATGATACACTAATTTTGGGTCCATGATACATGATACGGACCCTTTTGGGTCCATGATACAATTGTACTCAAAAATTGAGTAAAGTGACGCGAGAGTGTAAACAGGGACGACTGTTAAAATTTAAAAAAAAAACGATGCTGGGTAGCACCGACTATTGAAAAAATGACCGATATTACTACACTCAGCGAAATAAACTTTCGATATTCATAAGATTCCGTTATGATTATTTACCATAAGAAATCAGAGTAAATTTCATGAATTCGACATGGAGTTTTCATAAGGGCCAATGTCGCAAACGTAAACAATGGCTTCTTTTGCGTATTTCTTGAAAATGCTCACTCGCTCAAGTAAACTACCACTTCTATTATAAAGGGGAACTCCTGTTCTGTACAATCATCGCCATAATTCACTATGATTAAGTTAGCATTCTCGAAAAATTTGCGGAAAAAAGTCATTGTTTACGTTTGCGACTTTGGCCCTTATGAAAACTTTTTGTCGAATTTATCTTATGAAACATACACACAAAAAAGGAAAATTGTTTCATTAAAAGTTTTGCGCTTTTCTTCTAAAAAGTGTTTATTTTTCATTAAATTGAAAGTAAAATTATCTACTACAAAAGTTATGTATTGGATTTGAAAGTGTATTCTTTCGGTTCAGTGTGTAAATTTAAAAGTTTCTACTTTTACCGTGAAAATTGTAGAACTGTCAAATCCACCAACACAAAGCAAGTCATTGTCCACGTCGTCGTCGTCGTCGTCGTCACTTGGATTTGTTTGCTATTGTTGTCCGCGTCATCTGCGGAGAACTACTGCGTGGTCCTCTTCCGCTTCCGTACGCGTTTTGTAAAAATGCGTTTTGTAGAATATAAAACTCCGTGATTATTACCACAATCGACAAAAATAAATAGGTAGGAGGATAGATACGTAACTGTACGTAAATATTAAAGCTATAATTGATTTAACCCTCATTTTTTGCAGCGGTACCACAAGCGACAATGTACGGCAACAGATGCCAGAGGTTCTTCAGTTCCGATGTGGATCTCTCAAGATGTAAGACATTATTGAAAGTTAATTCTATGATAATTTTTTTTTTTTCATCAATAACGATGCCACGGTTTCATTTAGACAGTTCTTCTAATCATCTGAAAATAAAACCTTTTAATAAAAAATATCTTTTATTTCAATGCAAATAGAACATTTTTATTTTTATTGCTCGATAATTTCTTGGATAAAAGTTTATTTTGGAATAAAAATAATTCACTTTTATTTTCAACGATGCCACACTTTCAAATTGACAGTTCTACAATTTATTTTGAAAGTTTCAACTTTTAAATGTACAGAGCAGACAAGTTTTGAATTGACGGTTTGAAGGTTTTTATTTTGAAAGCAAACCGCTTTCTACGAAAAAGAACCAACGCAACTTTTCAATTTTGGCAATGGTTTTTTTAATTTTAATAATCATTATTCTTTGTGTGTATTATAATGATGTTGAAAAAATAAAAATATGGAGCAACCTGGATTCGAACCTTGAACGTTGAGGATATTGGTCCAGTGACTTGCCCACTAGTATATATCAACACTTGTAATCAGGGAAGCTTAAAGGCATACAAGAACAACAACGTGTGAAACAAAATCCATTCATAAGTCGGCCTTATGGAATTCCAAAGCATCGTTCATAAGATGAACCTTATGAAATTCCGAGGGGCACGCAGAGCATTCTACTGAGTGTGTCGATTTACAGAGTATTTAAAAACACTTTAGAATATTTAAAGTAATCAAAAGTATTTAAGAGGACTCAAAGAAACCAAAAGTATTTGAAAAATATTTTAGCTACTCAAAGAGTATTTGAATTGTATTTAAAGTTCTGAAAAGTATTTTATGAGTATTTTAAGTACCTGAAAGTATTTAATGAGATTTAAAAGGACTCAAATATATTTAAAATATTCGAGAGTGTTTTAAGAGATCTACACTCTCGTTCCAATCTACTCAATAATTGAGTGGAATTGTATTCCTTTCTCTTTTACTCACACGTAAATGTTTCTTAATGCTCTCATCTAATTTTCCGTTAGAAAAAAAGGACAATACAAATGAAAGAGAAAGTTTTTGAGCGTGTTCTTAATCAATGTTCAAGGAGTTCTACCTACACGCTATTATTAGGACTACTCATATTGAGTTGAAATGTTATTGGGTCAAAACCGAGGTCAACAGAGAAACTTTATTAGATGTGGTAAATTTAATATTGGACACAACCATCTTGAGTTCTGTCAATGCAATGGATTTTTCAAGTCATAAATTTTAAATAAATAAATTCTCGCTAAACTAGACCAATTTGGAATAGGAATCATAATAGAAAAACTGAGTGGTTTTCTGTACAAATGAGTGGTCTTATAATAGTGTGTTGTGTGTTTGATATTTTAAGTCATTAAGATGTGCTCACTTATACTCGAGGTATTTAAACTATAATCCAATATATTTATTTGTTATTTAGGATGTAAGTTGCAGTCTAAATATATTTAAGGGGATTTTAAATACTTAACATGTACAAAATGGTACACGAGGTACTGATTTGGATTTCTTAGGTATTTAAAATTATTGAAAAGTGTTTAAAATATATTTTATAGTACTCAAAGCATGTCTTTGTAATAAGAATGTATTTTGAGTATCGAAATCTGCAGTTGTTATCAAAATAATCCATCAAAACTTAAAAGTTTTTAAATTAATCTTAAGTATTACAAATGTTTTTAACTGTACTTTTAATATTGAAATTGTAATAGAAATGTATTTCATAGCACTCAAGGTATACAATTGTAATAAAGGTGTATTTAAAGTCTCAAGTGGGTATTCTGATGTACTCATAGTATAATTAGCCGTATTAAACGCGTATTTTCAATACTTTCAAAAAGTGTGTGCTGTACTCATATGTTCTTGCGCGCCCCTCGTGAAATTCTTAAGATTATTTGGCTGAGTGTGGAACTACCATAATTAGAGTAATTGAAGGGTTCAGCAAAATTTTGACTATTGATCTGCATGGAACGAACATTTTTCCAAAAGTAAAACTGACAGCTCCCATTAGTTTGCGTGGAAACCTTACAAATTCTCATTTTATTTTCTGTTCTTTTCAGGGGGGTACTGCTGTAGAAATTTCTTTTCGATTCTTTACTTTTCCGTTTCAGTAAACGGAATTTAACATGGGTTCGGGATGGAAAAAGTAATTTCTTTCGAACACGATACCGACCTTTACTCACTTCTAATGGACGAATGCATATTGAAAAAAGAAGAAGACACCGTGTGGTGATAAATCTGACAGCTCCCATGTTAAAGTTTAGGAAGAAACTTTTAAAATGCTTCTAGAAAATTCAAATGAAATTCTAATTAAAAGCGGTTTGTTTGATAATGTAAGAAAAACCCAAAACTTCACAATAAAATAAACAAAATAAAAATAAAATTAAAATAATGCCCCTATTGTGCAGTTTTGGATTTTTCTTACATCTCACAACAAACCGCTTTTAATTAGAATTTCATTTGAGTTTTCTAGAAGCATTTTAAAAGTTTCGTCCAATACTTTAACATGGGAGCTGTCAGATTTATCACCACTCGGTGTCTTCTTCTTTTTTCAAGTTGTTTTCCTCAATTAACTATAGGTCACCTGTCAAAATTCGAGTAAACATTACTCAGTCACGCTTGTTTGTATTTTTTCAAAACTGAGTAGAAAACGATCGTTGATTGTTTTCGACAACTGCCAACAACTGAAACGGAAAATTCTATAAACTTTAAATTTGTTATTCTATGGATAGATTTAAATTTATAAATTGAATTTGGCATTCGACTTAAATTTTTTTTACGCTCCCCATTGAAGGTGGGCCTTTACCTAGGGGCAAGACACTGAGCAATCTTGAGTTACTCTGAGCCATTATGAGCATCTCATATTCACTGGATTCATATTGTGCTATTCAACATTCCTACCTTTTGTAACGCTTGGTTTTGACAGTGAAATTGCATAATCAAAACAAAAAAGTTCTTTCGTGAAGGGTTACCGTATCAACTTTGTGGTAATCTTCACCCGCTAGTCATTAAATTAATACGTAATTAAAAATAATTTGTTTAGCTCGTGTTGTTTTTAGCTTGATTGGAACTTGTGTCGGTCCCCCAGCCCAAGTACAGCTCATTGCCAGCCCCCATCTTCTATTCACCTGCATGAAAATGAGTTTGTCGCGCCATCATCAGCCCCACCCCACCCTTCTTAAGGTATGCAACGTAAAATGATCGTACAGAACTTTCACTTCTGGACTCAATGTCCGCATACCGACGCATTCTTCATCAAAACGACTCTATCCTGTACCCTTAAATCGAATATGCGTCACTGGATCAGCAATGTTTCTCGCAGTCGAAGCCAATATCGACTTGGTAGGGTTGATCAATCTGTTCAATAGGAATATGTGGAATTTAATGACTGCCGAACGGAACACCTCCAGAAAGAAACCAAGCCGGATCGATCAGTCGCAAAACTAGAGTTTTCACTGAGAACCGGCTTGTTCTCTTTTTGGAAGTGATTCCATCTGTTTATCGTCTTCCTGCGAGAAAAAAATGAAACAATATTAAAAAATCTACTTCGGGACCCAATTCCTCTTCCAAATACTGCGACCTATCATGCCTGATATGAGAGCTTCTTACAAAACGATAATAAATAATTTTCCCAAACAGTAAACATACTGCTGTTATTGGTTGCCAAGGTTACCACCGTCACCACCGTCTTATACAAGCCAGTGCTACCAAAATACTTTAGATCGAGTTATAAATTATACAAGTTGATGAAAGCTGATGCATTCTGAGCAAACGTGAGTTTTATGATCAAATATGAGTGAAGTTGTTTTTTTCGTTTTTGCACACAATTTTTGGCATTCCCACCACTCTAAATCTTGGAGGGACAAGAAAATCATAGAATGCGCAAATTTGATGAATCCTGAGTAATTTTGAAGAAAAAAGTTGATCATGAGAAAGCCGTCTTGCCCCTTGGCCTTTACCATGTTTGGATTCGTGGAATCTTAAATTGATACAATAAAATTATAATTTGTAATTTTTCTTGGTGTAGAAAAAGGGTAAACGTTTTGAGTGTGTAGTCGATTAATTTCGATCAATTGATGAATTGGAAAAAGAATCATACATCCCCCTTCTGCTGGCAATCCTGGTTTTGTTCCCTCTGGAGGCGGAGTCACTGTTTGAAAAAGGCAATATTTCAAGTTTAAATACTTGCTAAGTCAAGAATGTCCAAAAATGTCGAATTCCCGCAAACGATTTGGAAAAAATATACTTGAGAATAAACCCAAGCAGACGTGTTTTCAGCATAGAAATAAACACAGTGATATTTCGTATAGTCAGTCGGAAATAGGAGATTCCAGAGATTCTGAGTTGTAAGTGCCTCCCGCATAATCGCAAACCATTCCTGAACCATTTCACTTGTTGTTGACGAACGTTTCCGTTATTGTTACGACATTTACCCTTAGAGTTGACAAATATAAACCAACAATAGCCTATATAGTTTTAACAATATGTCAGATGTTAAAAGGCCAAACAACAAAATGCTGAATAGGCGGTTAATTTAGGTTACCATAAAAAAATGGCAATTTTCACGAACAAAATTTTAGCTGTACTCTATGCCAAAAAGTTGGTATGTATTCCCGACCGAGTGCAGATAATAAAAAACCCGTTTGTCGTATCCGCTGTATATTTTTCACGAGACCTTACCTTACCTTAAGGGGTAGACCTCCACCCCCCACCTTAAGGTATGGACCTAAGATCAGATTACCGAAAATACGGTTTCAATTTTACCGAAAATTAGGTTTTGGTAGCAAAACCTAAAGTATCGGTATAATTTACCAAATCAAAACGTTTGATTTTACTTAGTTCTTCAATAAAGTGGATTTACAGATTTTATCGTTATATTTTACCTAAATTTGGTTAAAAATGCTCTCATTGAGTTGCTAGCATTTTCGGTAAAAATTACCGTACAAAAATAAGTAAATATTAATGTTTTTCCCGGTTTTCCTGCAATACCGAAATTTCGGTAATCCATGTTTACCGATAATTTCAGTATGTGCACTTTTGTACGATTTTCGGTATTTTATGCCGAATTTTTGGTTTTCTTGTCTTAGCGTGTACGTCCAAAAACTGACTCGTCTTTTCTGAACGTGACATGGCATACATAACCTTTTTGTTCGTGTGTCTTGCACTCTCTCATTCTCTTCGTATCGCAAAATCTCTCGGGTCATGTTGTGCAGTTACAACGATCGGCGCGACAACGAAGCACTCTCGCTCTTACGCTCCTAAGTCGGGCAACTCGTAAACCGATCAGATTCTATCGTCGGAGTTTTGTTTACACCGAAACAAATAATCTACTGCAGTTTGATTTATTGTTTTATTAATTAACTTAACCTATCATATTCCCTACACCGTTCAATGACAATATGGCAAACATTAACAATATGTGTTAATGTAGAGGTTATATGGTGAACATGAGATTAAACTAATCGATAACAATAACATAAAATGTGATAATATTTCTTACATTAGAAATATAGTTTTGACTATACAGCAAATTGTTTTTCGTTATGCGGGCTGTTCCGCGGGAGCAAGTCTACCTCCGATTGCTTTTTAACCACGCCCTCCATGGCGCATCACTGCACCATGGAAAATCCGCCGACGAGGACCTGATTATGCTCGATTTGCTCGATAAAATTTTATCGTCCCACGCTGGCTGTGAGCAGCTCTTTTACGACACCGTTACCAAAACTTTCTGGTCCATGCAGTTCCACATGAAGAACGTCTTGTTTCTGTTGATAAAAGGTTACGCTGAAATTCAGAATGTTTTCCTCTTTCACATATCTCTCAAAATCCTGCACCCGGAGCTGACAGTTGAGATAAATAATTTTGCCGTTATTCAACATGGATTTTTTTGCATGAGACTTCCGAGCGAGCAGTGTTTACGCGACGATGGATACATTTGGGGTGGCCGTGTTGCGAAAATTAGCATATCGCTTCAACCGATCAACATTATCGTGAGAAATGAAATAGCAAACTTTCTGCGTGAGGAGTTCGACGAAGTCGACAAATGGACGTTCGACCTCTGGAAGGTACGCATGTTCCGTTTCCTGGTGAATATCAGTAAACTATGCATACAACGGAATTCTGTCGTATTCTTTACGGAAATGGATACTTGGACGGTGAAGATACAGCTCAAAAGTGTTCACCGAGCAAGTTGCAATTGGAGTTGGTGCTTTATCATAATGAGGGAAAGGAAAAAGAAGTACAAGAAATAGGATTATTGTTTATTTGAATAGAGCTTTACATAATTTTAATTATTACGGATGTTACTATTTTATTCAAGTGGCCAACGAAAGAGTGATTCTTTGTATGTGGCGTCAGCTAGATTATATTAAGAAATATAACGACAACGATGGATACGGTATGCGGAAATCATTTGAAAGTGATTAACTGTTCAGCATAGCCCACCGGGACAGACATGTCGGATTTTTCGAAATCTATTTCGCAATAATTGACTGTGAGGAGTGAGGAAAAGAGGTTTGTAAGTATTTGAGTTTTAAACGGCATTTCTCTCCGTTAACATGATGCCGGACATTGTCTGATGGAGTTAAAAAATAAATGCGAGCAAACATTAAGCAGGCCAACTAAACAGGGTCGATAGGTAATCAACCCGAATTCAACTTTCTTACTAGTTAGGATTCTTAAAAATGAAAAACGTTTTTTTATACGATTTAATTTTAAGCAGTAAAAGAGTTAAATATATGTTGGAATCGTTGGATCATACTATTATGGTTTCAGTTGAAAACCGAATTCATCGACTAGCGACAATCGATTTTACTCTCGTTCTGTACGTTATACCTAATGTCGGAAGTAGTGCGCTGTTTGGCGCATAAGATGCGCCGTACAGCGCACTACTTCCGACATTAGGTTTAATGTACAGAAAGAGAGTAAAATCGATTGTCGCTAGTCGATAAAATCGATTTTCAACTGAAATCATAATACCGTTAAAAAAGTATTTCATTAGAATCCGTGGCATTGGGACGCAAATGAACCGACAGCATGGGGAAATTTTTAATCGGGTTCACACGTCAGCTGTGAGGTTTTGTCAAAAACGCACACAAGTACGGTATTCGTTTCTGAACCTAGGTTGGAATCCAGTTTCAACCTACGATACCCGAACTTATTGCCTGTGCAAACAGTAACCCAGTACGAGTTACATATAATGACAAGCACACCGACGTTTCACACACAACAAGTCGACCCAATCTTGATACCAGGCCCAGGTTGGAACTGAATCAAAATCGAATTCGCTAAAAGTGTCAGTCATTAAATGATTGAAAAAAGATTGTTTACCTGTTTTTGGAAATCGCGTTCTTTCGCAATGTCTAATACATAAAAACTGGAAAAATCGATATTACTTGCAAAATTTTCGCACCGTGTTTGTACATTTCTCTCAACTGTGGACCGTGCTGGTGGCGGTGAGCGAAAGATGGCATCGATCAACGATCTCCCCAACGAGATTCTGGAGTTTATTTTTGGCCTCATTCCTCCCTACCAGGACCTGGAACAGTGCGGCTCGGTTTGCAAACGGTGGGCTTTGCTGGCCAGAAGTAAGTTTTACGTTCGATTTCTGTATTTGATTCTTATGTCGAAACTTACGATTTCATATAGATGTAAGAATACGGAAGAAGGCGACTCTGCAAAAGGGCCTAATGGATTTTAATCTCTGCTGGAGGCAGGAGATTCTGAGCGGACAAACACCGAGCATAGCCGCTCGCTTTGCTCATGCCAGCGCTTTGCATCGGAATTCAATGTACGTGTTTGGGGGAGCTTCGTCTTACGATACGACCTTCAACGATTTGTGGCGATTCGATCTGAGCCGAAGAGAGTGGATCCGGCCAATTTCGATGGGAACGTATCCTTCTCCGAAAGCGGGAGCTTCTTTGGTTTGCCATCATAATCGGTTGGTACTGTTTGGTGGTTGGAGGCATTCTTACACACCCTTCCAGATGTCCACACTGTTTGATGAGTTGCATGTGTATAATATTGCCGATAATAGGTAAGGAGTATTTCGAGTTTGATCTATGATTACTAAACAACTGTTATTTCTAGATGGACTATTCATAATTTGGTTTTCGGACCGCCACCAATGACGGGTCACTCGGCTACGGTTCACCGTAACAAAATGATCGTCTTTGGAGGCTATCAAAAGACGATGGAAAACCTGGGTACTTCAAATGATATTTGGGTCTTGGATTTGGAGAAATTGGCTTGGAAAAGGCCTACGGTTTCCGATTTGAAGCCACCCGCTCGTTACGGTCAGTTTCAGATGGCGATTGGCGAGGATCATATTCTGATCCTGGGAGGAACGGGCGGAGTCAATCGGATATTCAACGATGCATGGTTGCTAGATATGAGAAAAGATACTTGGCGTTGGAGGAACGTTCTCGTGAGGAACAAGAGAGGAACCGTTACCCACAACTGGAGTTACCCAGCATGCAATGTCGGATCGAAGGTCATTGTTTTAGGACCGACATCTCCAAATGATTTCCAGATTGTTCGACAGCACAGACCAGCCAATCACGGTTTACACCCACCAAATATCGGGAGACCTCGCCCGCCCAATGCCGGTGACCGGAATCGAGCCGTTGAACCGAATATTCCACCAAGGCAGAATCCAGCAAGGCCTCCGCCGCCTCCTTCACCGCCAGCCCCAGTAATTGCTGTCCCTACGCAAAACCTTTCCCCTCGCGAACCAGAACCCCGTCCAGGTCCATCAAGAGTTCCTTCTCCAAATCCTCCAGCCCAACCGATTGCTGGTCCTTCCCGTTCTACACCGTCGATCCGCAGTCCGCTCTACCGGCATCAGCAGGACGACGAACGTATGTTACCAAAACGTTTCAATGAGGCTCCTTCCGAGCATGGGCACATGGCAATGGCTGCCTTCAGCGTCCCACCAACCATCCCTCCTCCTGTGCATGCCTCCCGAGAGCGACAACTTGAACGGCTTCGTAAAATGGAAGAGAAAATCTCCGCCATGCGAAGGGAGCAACGAGAACAGCAGGAACAGGCCGCGGCCGCCGCCGCAGCAGCAGCTGCTGCTATTCGTAATGCATTACCACCTGCTTTGGAAGTGGCCCCCGTCACGCCAAAGAGAATCAAACGAAATGGCCTAGCAATTTACGTGTGTGATATCTCGCAGCTACTCACCACAGACGGGAAGGAACCGGTTATCGATTGGCAGGAAACGAAGAACAGTGGCCTCATTGCCGGTGCACCCGATCATTTCACCTTTTCGACTATGGTCACTGGAAACGGCGAGCTGATAGTGTTCGGTGGACTCAACAAGAACCCAAAATCCGAAAGCTCCAGCGTAACAAATTCGGTTCACTTCCTGACTGTCCCAACAACGGTCGTGTGAAATCGCAAACCAGAGGGCACAAACCATGGCGTTCGATTAAACGTAATGTGCGCGCTTTGCCAACTTACAATAATTTTGTTATAAGATTGTAAAATATGAACATGTAAAATAATGCATAATTTTTAGTCAGCGTTATTCTGCGCGGCGCTAAGGTGTGACGACGCTCCTTGCAAATCAGATAGAAAAACACCTCGTAAATAACAACGATTCCTCCACACATCGCGCAGAACAGACCTGAACATGTAATCCAATTCAATTTAAATAAAATTCTTTTTCTCTCTTCAAAAGTAAAACAAAAACTTTCACTCATTCATAATTTATTATTCGTCACTCAATTATTTTAGGGAACCAAACAAAACATTCACGCCAGCTCACTTAAATATCAATGCCTTCCTGTTGCACCAGAATGGTTTTGATCTTCTGCAGCAGTTCCTTCTTAACGGTGTCCGGTATGAGGGCGCGTGCTTTCGGAGTAACTTGCTGCACCAGCGAGTCGCAGTTGATGCTGTCCTGTTCTTTGATGGCTTCGCGACATAGTAGCCGTACCTGGTCGCTCCACCCGCAGGCATTCAACCGAAGACGCAGCAGATCTTTTAGCCTGTTGACGATAGAGCGAAATGGTTCATTTCTAGAGCGGTTATTCGTAGCGTACGAAGGAAACTTACTTGGAGCGATCGCCTTGTAGGATTGTTGTTTGGTCAACGCTTTTAGTGAACGTCATGTTGAATTGCGTCAGGTGGAATTTGAAGTTTCGCCCGTTTTCGATCAAACGAAAATGCTGCTGGTTTTATTCTGATAAATTATTTCCAGTATTGCGAATTGCGACAACGAGAAGCGATCTGCGTTTCTTTTGTTTTGTTGCTCCTGATTTGGAGCTCTTATTTTTTATGCAGAGCCAGACCGCAGTGTCAAAATTATGCTGGCAAATAGCTGTGAGTTTACAGCGTGAATCGACAATCGAGTCCAATCAAAGGTGGTTAGAAACCTGTACAAAGGTGGGAGAGCCTCTCAGTGAAGGCGTCATCAATGCAGTTTTGAACTCGGAACCCGAGCAGGAGAAAATAACATATGAATACTTAATTTAGATCTTGATCACTGGCCATCACCAAATTTCAAAGTCTTGTTCGGTATCTTTTTGCTGAATTCGTTCTGTAAAACAGAGATTTCCCGAACATTTTGTAAAATATGACATCTTACTAAATTCCAGCAATCAAAAATACTGATTTTTTGTAATTTACGAAACCTACCGAAAATTGTAAAAACTCTACCGATCGAAACTTTAAATTGCTGCAGTTCCGCAACCACTGTGACTAACGTACGGACGTACTGTCAATTTAACCTTTGCGAAATATTCGTAAAAAAAACAGTACCGAACTGATTCATTGATTGATTCTATGCTGTCAAACACAACTTTCCCGCCATTTTAAGTTAAATGTTACCACCTCTGTTGAACTTCGCGGTGCAACCAAAAATAAGTGGAGGAATGGACAGCAACTTCCCGGGATCGTAGCCGGCATCCGCCAGGGAGGAATTTTTGAAAGCACCTCACACGCAAAAAATACGTAGTTATACCAATTCAAAATAGGAATCAATTCAACTAAAATTTTGGTTTATATATGGACCAATAAAACTGATGAACTAATTCAACAAAAACTTTGAGTTGAAATAAAACTTCATGTTTTATAGAATTGAACATCGTGTTTTATTGCTCAAAACAAAATGTTTTGTTATTCCAACTAAACGCATTAGTTGAAATAATTATCAATGATGAACTAATTTAAGAAACCCATTGAATTGAAATAAAACTTCATGCTTTATAGAATTGAACATCGTGTTTTATTGTTCAAAACAAAATATTTTTGTTAAATCAACTAAACGCATTTGTTGAAATAATAAACATCGAATAACTAATACAATAAAACCATTTGATTGAAATAAAACTTCATGCTTTATAAAACTGAGAATCGTGTTTTATTGTTTTAAAATAATTACCGCGCTATATTCCCCCAGCCGACTGGCGTGTTGGAAAGCATGAATCGGACATGGCAGGAAATGGCCTTGTGCATGTGGTTGGATGCAGGACTCGGGAAGAACAGTTAGGGAAAGGTCGTCATAATGGCAGCTTATTTTCAAAATCGTCTTCAATCGGAAGTTTTTCCAGTTATCTACAAAGAGAATAATTAGTTGATAATCTGTTTTACAAATTATACTGTTTAAACTTACTTTAGAAAACCGAGGCAGAGGCAGCAATATGGCTGCTATGAAATGTGCACTCATACGAATAATTTATTAATACAATAAATTAACCATTTTAGTTTAAACGGTGTTTAAAATAAGATATTTTTATAAATCAAATATTATTTAGACGAATATCACACAGCAGTGACTACTTTAAATAATTTGATTCGTTTGATTTTAATTGAATTTTGAATAGATTTGGATTTTTTTTAAAGAATTGAAACAAATAGAAACCATGTTTTGAATAGCAGCAAAATATTTTGTTGATTCGAAACAGGGGGATTTTAGGGTGAAACAATATTTCGATTTTATAACAATAAATTAATCGATTGAGTTTAAAAATAAATGCGATTATTATAAATCAAATATTATTTAAAGTAATATCACACAGTAGTGATTACTTTAATTAACTTTATTGGTTTTAATTGAATGAAAATTTGAATTGATTTAGAACTTTTTTATGAATTGAAACAAATAGAAATCTTGTATTGAAAAGCAACAAATCATTTTGTTGATTCAAAACAGAGTGATTTCTTACCGTGAAAAAATATTTTGTTCAAACAATAAATTAAACATTTGAGTTAAACGATAAATGTGGTTGTTATAAATCAAACATTATTTAAATTAATATCACACAGCAGTGATTACTTTGACTAATTTTACTGATTTGACTTGAATGAAATTTTTAATTAATTTGGAACTTTTTTATGAATTGAAACAAACAGAAAGCTTGCATTGAATACCAACAAAATATTTTGTTGATTCAAAGCAGAGTGATTTCTTAGGGTGACAAAATACTTTGTTCAAGCAATAAATTAATAATTTGAGTTTAAAAACAAATGTGATTGTTCTGAACCACACAACTGTGATTACTTCAAATAATTTTATTGGTTTAATTTGAATGAAATTTTGAATTGATTTGAAACTTTTTCATGAATTGAAACAAATAGAAACTTTATTTTGAATACCAACAAAATATTTTGTTGATTCAAAGCAGAGTGATTTCTTTAGATTCTTCTTTTAGATAAGCATGCAGTTTTTACACATTTTTCCAAATGCTTATTAACACTAAAATAAATCTGAAACTTAAATCTGAATAAACTGAAATGAACAAGAACTGAAAGGGAATAACATATTAATTTAACTCAATAATTATTCTTAATAAAAAATTAAAAACGAAAATCAATAAAAACCCGTTTACAAACGAATCTGTAAATTTTGCTGAGCAACTGTAAATTTATTGCATCATTTTCGGTAAAAATGTGACAGCTCGCGTTACCAATCGTTCAGCAAAATTTACAGAACAGTTGGGTAAATTTTGACAGCTCAGTAGCGAAGTTAAATTTACTGAACGTATTGTAAAGTTAAAAAACTACCGAATCGATTACCGAATGTTCAGCTGTTTCATATTTGGTAAAAAATACAGTATACTGTAACAAAATTTAAGTGTGTTGGTATTTAAGAGCACAGCATTAGATATAAAATACCGAGAGGAGAATCACTAGATATAAGTGAATCTAAAATGCGTAGGAATTTGGAAAAAATGCGTTGAAAGTGCAAAACGGGTACAAATAAATCAAATGCTCGCAAAAATGTGCAATAATTGCGCACTACAATGCGTCAATGCGTTCAAAAATGCTACAATGCACTTCTTAAAACGTTATAGGCGGAAATGAAAATGCGAATTGTTGTTTATAGTACGTTCACACTACAGCTTATGTTACGTGATATGTATAGAGTATCTTGATATCAAATGACATGTACATTATTTCCAGTGAAAACTAGATGTATAGTTGCTGATGTCAAGATACTCTACATCATGTAAGATAAGCAGTAGTGTGAACGTACTTTAACAATAGGTTCCATGCTTGGCCATTATCGCAATATTCCAAAGGTACATATAATCGGCTACAAAGTGGTTACTTGATCCGAAAAACAAAGCATATGTCATTGTTAAAGGTTGAAAATTCTGAAGTTGGACCCCCAGACATATCCGAAACCGGCCACAAAATGGTCACTTGATCTGGAAAATTCGGTTGGTTGAGCTTAGTACACTTTTACTGCTTTTACCGTGGGTGGGCATGGTGATTATAAGAAATTGATAAATTTATTAAAACATTAAAACAGGAAATTAACTAGAATGGAGGGGAGAGGGGTGATGACATTGAACTCTTAGATCAGACAAACAGAGGAATTCGTAAATCGCTTGCATGTAGGGAAGATCACGCATTCCCAAAACATATCTTACCTCGCGGAAGGGTTGCCTACCTCGGGCCTCTAGGTTATCCAATAGTCGTGCCCTGGAAGTATCATTGTCCGGGCAATGCCAAACTGCGTAAGCGATGTCATCATAACCGGTTCCGCACCTACATAAATTGCTATCGACGAGGTTAATTCTGTAGAGATGTGCGTCTAGCGAGTAGTGGTTGGACATAAGTCTGACATCACACGAATGAAATCGCGACTTACATCCTTTGAACCACGATCTTGACTACACATTTGAAATAATGGAATGTAACCACCGCGCAAGAGAATTACTTGTCCAATCGTTTTGCCAACTTTGAAGAAAACTCTGACGTACTAATCGGATAAATTCATCATGTGAAATTCTTCTTTCAAAAATTTCTCCTTCTTATGCGTCCACCTTTGCTAGAGAGTCCGCCTTCTCATTGCCTCGAATTGAGCAATGTGAGGGGACCCATGCAAAGGTATTCCTAAATGATCTTTCGACCAACGCTCACATCTGCACCCTTATTTTTTGAAAGAAAGTAAGATGAGTGCTTCACTGTTTTCATCGACCGGATCCGGTTTTTATTCTCGATATGTAAATCCCGTTACAAATCCAACAAGTGAAAACCCTTCTTTACCATCCCACTCAACAGACAACCCTCTTGTGCCCGAAGTCATTTTAATCTAAACCCGCGACGATGGTTCCATCTTCCGGAGTGGTTCCGTCACAAATGTTATCCTGGGAACGGAATCAACACGAAGCGATACACTTGGAATTTATAACGTTTATTTGAAAGCAACTTTTGACTGTCTCCGAAACCTGGTTACTTATTGGGTAGTCTGTTGATACTTGGCCAGGTGGTTCAACTGGTTCCTGAAACCTGTGCAAAAACAGTTTAAGGAAATATATACTTTAAAATTACAATGCCTACTTATGTTTCCAGAATTCTGATGATCATCAGCACTGTCAGTTGCACAAATCTCCGAGTATGAATTCCTCAAATAAGCTTCATACTATCTCAGATTTCGTTAAGTTTTCCGGTAGTAAGCACCACTTTCCTTATATCTCTTCAAAATTCTTTGAAACATTATGAAATTTAAAGACTCTGCTTGATAAAATGGACGGTATTCCTTTCATTTCAATTGACAGCTCACACTAATGGTTGTAAGGTGGTTAACATAACATTAAATGAATACGCTTACTTAACTATGAAGTGCAACTCAATACAAATAATTGCATGGATGCTGCATACTGTGCCGCAACTACTTATACAACATTCTATACAGCTATAATCACTAAGCTTTATAGCGACAGAGGCATTTAAAAAAAAGGCTTCTGAAAAGCTATAGCAAAGCTAACAAATAGAACTGTGAAATAGAAAACATAATGATAATTCAAAAGCTTAACCGATTAATTTATTAGCAACATAAACAAGCTGTGTAAGCGCAGACAAACATTGTTCGTATAAGAGCTTTCTTTTCAAAGTATGCAACTGAGTGCTAAGTGTTGTGTTAAAGCTGTGTTACATTACGCATAAGTACTGTATCGATTTTTTAATTCTGCTTATATCGTATTCAACTTTACAAGCTTTTACACAATTATAAAACAGCTTATAAGCTATAAAGTACGGCTTAGGCAACTCAAAATGTTAGTTGGGGAGGGCCTCGATAGAACTGAGATTATCCGAGATGATGAAATAATGGTCTATGGGCATGTCGAAAATCATCCTCAATGTGAAATTTTTGCTGCCTGCTTAGCAACATATACGGAACAAGGTTACTGAAGTTTCCGGAAGGCAGATGAGTGTTCATTGTAAACACCGTAACCAGTGGACTTACCAATGCGCGACCCATCTGTTAAAATTCTTCTATTGCAATTGACATTTTGGTACTTTTCAATAAAAATATGGGGAATTAAAATCGGTCGAAGTTGATTTGAAACTCCTTGAATAGCCTGTTTTATGGAGAGATCATTATCAATGGAGTAACTGTGATAAGTGAAGCGTACACATGAAGACTTATAGCATGAAAGACTAATATCAGATGACATATAGTTAATATAGATTCGTAAGAATATAGACTGGGTACTCAAGTCATTTCTTCGAAGTTTTCAATCACAAGGATGTTACTGATTCCACACTTGATCAGTATTCTAGATTCTAGATCTAAAACCTCCAGGCTCATATTATGCGTTGAATGCATATAACCAAGGGCAATACGTAAACAACGATATATAATGCGTTCCAATTTAATGAGATGGCTGTTTCTTACCGAGAGGAAGCAAAAAGAGTCATATTCGAGATTTGAGAGAATAGTAGTTTTATAGAGTTTAATTAGGTCTTCCGGGTAAGCACCACACCATGTCCCGGAAGTTGATCTTAAAAAGTTGATCCTTTGTTGACATTTCTGTTCTAAATACACAATATGAGTACTCCAAGTGCATTTTGAATCACACATGACTCCAAGGTATTTGAAGGTCAAAGATTGAGAAGAATGTCTTTTCTCATTAGCTTGAGATGCAGCTGTTTTCTAGTAAACACTACCAATTCGGTTTTATGCAGTGAAAAGTCGATCCCCAAGTTTCTGGCCAAGATGGACAGATTATCTCGAGAATTTTGCAACGGTCTTTGCGAGATTTCCTCACGTGGACCTTCAGAGAAGACACAGCATCGTCTGCAAGTTGTCTTAGCGTGCATCTATTTCCCAAGCAGTTATCAATATATTTTACATAAAAATTATAAAGTAAGGGACATAAACATCTCAAGTAACCACAAGCATTATATTATTGCACTTATTCAACCCAAAATCAACATCTCTCTTGTGGGATCGCAATCATGTCATGTAATGAAGCGTTAGATTAGCATAAGAATGTAGTGATGCATTACCAATGTAATAATGCTACTTTTGCAATGTCTTATGGCATTACAAAAGATATAGGATTAGTTCGATCTTTTCAGCTCTAATCCAACTACAATGATGCACTAGTCGTAATACATATGCCCTACACACTTAAAAATTATTCACGGGCTTGGTTAAACATTTAGCTGAATTCACTCGGCATTTTCATATTCAACTGATAACTCGTCAAAAAATCGAACAATGTCGAGTCTCAGCATCACTTGAAACTGAAATATCGAGTAACTTCATTATTAAACCGAATCTCGGCAACACTAGGTGCCGAGCACAAACGTTAACCCATCTACAACCGATCCCAGCAGCCTATCATGCCGAAATGTAGGTTAAGCAATATTGTAAGCTGAGACTCGGCTTTTTATCTGTCAACCGCCATGCGCCATATTGTTTTCATTCGTAAGTGGACTAAGGAGTATGTTGTTTTTGGAAAGGTGAAAAAACATACATTTATTGGCATTACATCAATTACACACTTAGAGAATAGAACCAAACTCGGTTGAATTTCAACAGCGTTTTCATCTGCTGAACGCTCGGTTGTCTGTTCGGTTCAAATTGGAGCAACCGAGTTCTCGTTAAATTTTTATTCTCTATCAAACTGTCAAATTTACCTAAAAACACGGTTGACAAAAATAAATGCAATCATCATTAACCGAACATCGGTTTACTCCAGGGGGTGAGTAACTCTGCCACGTTGTGTTTGTGTTGATCGTGTACGAATGTGTTTCTGGGGTGGCAGAAGGTGTTTTTGTGTTTTCACAAACTGCAATCGAAAATTTATGCTTATTGGCAACCATGCACGGTTTAGACGTTTAATACATGCTCACATATGCATCGTCTGAATTACATTTGTGTATGCGAGAGGGAAACAAAAACAAACAATCGATTCGTGTAAGTGGCGCCAGATATGAATTAATCTTTCATGTGGTGGCGAGTGTGTTTGAAGTGTGGCGGATTGTGTTTTTTAGGGTGGTAACACAAGGTGGTCGAGTGACTTACCCCCTGGTTTACTCCTTGGTTTACCCAAATATTATCGAACACGGTCAAACAAACCGACTTTTCAGTTGCAGGTACGGAATTCGGTTCTTTATTGCAGAGCTGGAATTTTGGGTTGAAATAGTTTCGAATTTTATAGTAATAAAACCAGTTTTTTCAGTTACATTGTTTATTGAACCTCATTCTCATAATCCTCATCCATTACTAAACGTGCATTTTCCTGTTGTTTTTTCATTTTCACCTTAAAAAAACGACACAGTAGGGAGAATTCTGGCAAAACACATTTAAGCTGACGATTTTTCAGGTTTGATCAAGTCATCTAAAATAACCCAGTTTTTCGGTAGACAAAGCCGTCGCGGAATTAAAAGAAGTCTTTGACGTTTGAGAACATTCAGCGAATGCTCGGTTCAGTTTACCGAGTTTTCTCGGATCTCGTGTCCCGAACTCTTAAATATCCCTGCTTTATCGTACTGTTCGGTTCATCTTTCATTTTTATCTGTCAAATATATCATATAATAACCGAAACTTGGGTTTGGTTCTAAAAAGTCACCCAAAAGCAGCATATATAAACAATTCATTCGGTTTCTTGTTGGTAACCGATGTGGTTCGGTAGAAAATTGAACCGACTTCGGTGTTATTTTCTAAGTGTTTACATTGATAAAACCTCGTCAACAATTCTACGCCAATTTACCTGGTTCATGGCTGCTTCTCTCCATCCTAGGTTGCGCCCCAAGGCTTGGTTTATATAATCCGCCTATCTAACTCGCTGTGCTCCACGCCTTCTTGTACAGCCGGATTCGACGCTAATAGTACGTTCACACTACTGCTTATATTACGTGATATAGAGTATCTTGATATCAGCAACTATACATCTAGTTTTCACTGGAAATAATGTACATGTCATTTGATATCAAGATACTATATATGTAATATAAGTTGTAGTGTGAACGTACTATAACATCATCTTTGCACGGTTTCCAATATTTCGATGAAAATCTATTTCAAAATCTAAACGAATATTTACACAGAATTCAACCGAAATCTCATCTAACCTCATTTCTGTTTGTTTCGCATTTTAACCGATATATCAGTTTGTCCATGCCGAGATTCTCAGGTAACTATATGAGTTTTCAGTTTGACCCAAACCAAGAAAATCGGTTAACATAAAAAAGCCGAGATCGAAACCGAGAGGTCGGCTATGCGGATCTCGGCTTCAGAAAGTGTGTATGGAAACTGAATCAAATGCGCCAATAATATCCAGAAATACTGAAGCTAATTGTTCCTTGTGTGCAAAGGCCAGTTGTATATCAGATGAAAGCAACGCTCGACAATCGTTTGTTTCTTTGCTCTTTCGGAAACCAACCCAATGATTCAACTTTTTCAGCTTTTTCAACCCAATGATCAAGTCTTGATAAGATCATTTTTTCTAAAAATTTCCTTAAACATTGTAGCACAGAGATCGGACGGAATTAGTCAAATTTGAGAATAATGTTCCGAACCCTAAGTCTTATACATGAACAACAATATTCTTGATTGACATTAGGTTTTGTTGTTATTGTTTATTATTGTGAGGTATGGGAATGGTTATTTTCAACCAGGAAGCCGGATAAAAATAACCATACAATTACAACACAATAATATAAAATAACATTAAAATCTATTTCCGACCATAAATCTTGTTGTTCATGAATCAAATTCCCTCAGTAGCAAAAAAAAGCAGAGAAAAATTTTCTTCCAAAAAACGCGTTGTTCAACCTTCTGTAACTTTGTCAATTATCAATATATTTGGCTGAAATTTTGACAAAATTATAACTAATGTTTCGACCTTATGTGACCAAAATTTTATGTTGATGAAGTTTATAAATTTGAAGTTATCATAACATATGTGAAAGAAGTCAATTTTGACATACCAATTTCAAAAAACCGTTTTTCTTTGAAAAATTTAGGTAGCATATTAAAAATTTCTCCATGACTTAAAAAAATACAGAAATTTATGTGGACAAAATTTGAACTGTTTTCATCAAGTGGTTTGGACTACAGCTGGCGTCAAAGTTGAGGCTCCAACATGAGTATTTTCCTTGTTCACCCAATATTGACTACGCTGAACTATCGGTGCAAATACAAAGCCAAACAATCGTGATCATGATAACTTAAAATTTATAAATTTTATCAACATAAAATTTTGGTCACATAAGGTCGAAACATTAGTTATAACGTTGTCAAAATTTCAGCGAAATATATTGATAATTGACAAAGTTACAGAAGGTTGAACAACGCGTTATTTGGAAGAAAATTTTGCTCGGCTTTTTTTTGCTACTGAGTGTAACTGAAAAATGCATATTGTCATTACAAGAGACTCACAATTCACTCTATATGCTGAGATTTTCAACAATTGCGAAACAGTACAATTAATACTAATTGACTCAAATTTGTTCGGAAAATAATGATTTTTTCTACAGTTAAGATACATAACAACCCCCCTTTTCTATTGTCGATGTCTCAATAAACATTTGATTCTATTGTGGTAACAATAACTCCTATTGTCATCTTATCGTTGTGAACAATAATAATCATTGTTCATACTATAGATTCTATTGTATGGTTACAACCCTTAACTCAGCATATTATGCAATGATCGATTACATATTTTATTATAACTCAAAAAGTTCTTAAGCTGTAAGCGAGATTCAACTAGTTAGACACGTGTAAAGATAAGTTTGAT